>CAUYLG010023127.1:0-80269 GCA_963573385.1 Cacajao melanocephalus
TATACTTATGTCTATTTATTGTCTATCAAATTTAAATTTTTTTATTTTATTCATTTGCTGTTAAGATCCTTTTTTCTTCATTTAGTTATATTAATATTATTATTTTTTGTTTTATTTTGTTTTAAAAATGTGTGGAACGGGTTTACTTAAAATACTCCCTTTGGGCTTGCCGCCCCCCCCCCCCCCCCCCGCCCCCGTCAGCTTCCCAAAGTGCTGGGATTACAGGTGTGAGACACCACGCCTGGCCTCTTTGTTTTTCGGTTTTTGTTGTTTGTTTTTTTAATTCAGATGCGGTCTTGCTATATTGCCCAGGCTGGTGTTGAACTAGTGAGCTCAAGATCCCTCCATTTTGGCCTCTAAAAGTGCTGGGAATACAGGCATGAGCCACAGGACCCAGCCTGTTGCGATTTCTTTACTGTCTGAATATATTACTTCTTCAAAAGGAAACCTTATGACATCTTTGAGTGTTTCCAGTGGCAGGAACATGGGCAGGCAGAGTCAGAGATAGCTGGGGACACTCGGGAGCATCCTGGAGGACCTGGCCATACAAGTTTGTGGTGCGAACACAGAGAAGCAACATTAACCAGCCCTGCTCTCAGAGGGAAAGTGGAAGAAAAAATTCTAGATGCTTGGCGCTTGGCAAGGTCTTTTCTTTTCTTTTTTTTTTTAATTTCTTTTTTTTTTTTTTTGAGATGGAGTCTGGCTCTGTTGCCTAGGCGGGAGTGCAGTGGCACGATCTCAGCTGGCTGCAACCTCCACCTCCTGGGTTCAAGTGATTCTCCTGCCTCAGCCTCTCGAGTAGCTGGGATTACAGGGGCACACCACTGTGCCTGGCTAATTTTTTGATTTTTAGTAGAGATGAGGTTTTACCACGTTGGCCAGCCTGGTCTCGAACTCCTGACCTCAAGTAATCCACCCGCCTTGGCTTCCCGAAGTGCTGGGATTATGGGCGTGAGCCACTGTGCCCGGCTGGCAAGGTCTTTATACCTACTGTCTCTCTGGCCAAGATTTATTGAGGGCTGCAGGACTAGTGGGTGGGGGAGGCACTAGTCCTCAGTAGTCCTGGGGAGGACTCATCCAGGCTCATGAGTATGTGGCTTGCTGCTCCAGGAGTGCCCTGCTGCAATCTCAGGGGGACGGGAAGAAGTCCGCAACCAGGACTTCTTGATGGAGGAGGGGTGAGCACACAGGGTGTCAGGGTGGAGGCCTGGTTGCAAAGGGGTGGATCTAAGGTGGGCATGATGGGAGGCCGGGTTCTAGTGCATCTGGGCTCAGATGGAACTGAAACGGTTGAGGCCAGGTGTGGTGGCTCATACCTGTAATCCCGGCACTTTGGGAAGCTGAGGCCAATGGATCACTTGAGGTTGGGAGTTCAAGACTAGCCTGACCAACATGAAGGAACCCCGTCTCTACTAAAAATACAAAATTAGCTGGATGTGGTGGCACATGCCTGTAATCCCAGCTACTTGGGAGGCTGAGGCAGGAGAATCCCTTGAACCCGGGAGGCGGAGGTTGCGGTGAGCCCACTGCATTCCAGCCTGGTCAACAAGAGTGAAACTCCGTCTCAAAAAAAAAAAGAGGCTGAGTGGGGTGACTCAGAACTGTAATCCCAGCACTTTGGGAGGCCAAGGCGGGTGGATCGCAAGGTCAGGAAACTGAAGCCATACTGGTGAACATGGTGAAACTCCGTCTCTATTAAAAATAAAAAAATTAGCTGGGCGTGGTGGCATGCGCCTGTAGTCCCAGCTACTTAGGAGGCTGAAGCAGGAGAATCACTTGAACCCGGGAGGTGGAGGTGGCAGTGAGCCGAGATCACGCCGTTGAACTCCAGCCTGGGCAACAAGACCGAAAATCCATATCAAAAAAAAAAAAAAAAAACAGAAAAGAAAGTGAAACGGCTTTTGCAAAAATTGTGACAGTGAGAAAATTATAACAGAGAAAGAGAGCTGACCTAACTGACTCCATCTGGCCTCTAACCTCTGAGGTTTCATTGTTCATTCCTGGGTGTAGGCCGAACTAACTTTAGAAGGAACTTAATTTATAGTTTAACTGTGTTTGGGGTTTTTTGGTTTTTGTCTTTTTTGAAACAGGGTCTCCCCTCTCACCCAGGCTGAGGACGTTGGCGCAATCATGGCTCACTGCAGCCTCTGGCTTCTGGGCTCAAGGGATCCTCCTGCCTCAGTAGCTGGTACCACAGGTGTGTGCTGACACGTCTGGCTAATTTTTTATGTTTTGTAGACATGGGTCTATGTTGCCCAGGCTGGCCTCAAACTCCTGCGATCAAGTGATCCTCCTGCCTAGGCCTCCTAAAGCTGAGATTACAGGCATGAGCTACTGCACCCAGCTTCTGAGATCATATAGGTCACTGGGTGGCTGTGTCATTCTGTCACCAGTTGGCCACACCAGTGAAAAACAAATGGTGTAGGGCTGGGGAGTCACCTACAGTCATCTGAGGTCTTTCTAGGATTGAACCCCATTTTATTTTATTATTGTTATATATATATGTATATATGTATATATATGCATATATATACGTATATACGTATATATATATATATATTTTTTTTTTGAGATGGAGTCTTGCTCTGTCGCCCAGGCTGGAGTGCAATGGCGCGATCTCAGCTCACTGCAACCTCCGACTACTGGGTTCATGCAATTCTCTTGCCTCAGCCTCCCGAGTAGCTGGGATTACAGGCACCCGCCACAGCACCTGCCTAATTTTTTTGTATTTTTCATAGAGATGGGGTTTCTCCATGTTGGCCAGGCTGGTCTCAAACTCCTGACCTCAGGTGATCTGTCTGCCTCGGCCTCCCAAAGTGCTGGGATTACAGGCGTGAACCACTGCTCCTGGTCTTATTATTGTTATTTTTTGAAACAGGGTCTTGCCCTGTTGCTCAGGCTGGAGTGCAGTGGTGAGATCACAGCTCCCTGCAGGCTCCAACTCCTGAGCTCAAGAGATCCTCCTGCCTCAGCCTCACAAGTAGCTGAGACTGCAGGCATGCAACACCGTGCCTGGCTAACCTTCCTTGAGTTCTTGTAGAGATGGAGTCTTGCTATGTTGCCCAGGCTGGACTCAAACTCCTGAGCTCCAGCAATCCTCCTATTTCGGCCTCCCAAATTGCTGCACCTGGCCTAAATCCCATTTTACATATCACAAAACTGAGATGGTGAGTGCCCTGCCTGAAGTCCTGGATCAGGTAAGGGCTGGAGGCCAGATTGAGATGCAGTTGCCGGAGGCTGCCTGGCGAGGTAACTTCAGCCCCATAGGGGAAGTTAAGAGCTGCAGCTCCTTCCTCTTTTCAGTGTTTTTGGTCATTCTCAAATTAACCACCTGAGGGCGCTGGTGGCTGCTCGCCGCTCTTGAAGCCAGGGGATCAGGGCTGCAGCTGGCTGAGGAGGCTGCGGCCAGCGCTCTGCAGAGAGACCTCTGGCCTGGCCAGCCTAATGTCTTCTTTTCAGGGCCCCATGGCCCCCTCCTGCCTCCCAAAGCCAAGCTCACAGCCTTCCCCACCTACACCTCCTCTACGCCCACCCAGGCCTGGGCAGACCACCACCCCAGCTGCCATCTTCGGCTTGCCTCCCTGACCCACGCCAACTCTAGCCCTGGGCAGCCTGGCACACCAACCTTGCTGGCGCCTCACCTGGCCAGCCAGGCCCCTGCCATGCTCACCTCACCTCTTCCATCTCCCCAACTCCTCCTTGGACCTCATCTCCTCTCTGAATCTGGCCCAGTGGCCTCACGGGGTGTTCCCTACTTGGTGTCACCACCGCCCATCTGTCCTATCATCACTCTTGTGGGCCAGAGTCTCAGGATCTTCGGCTCCCTGAGGGCAGGCCCTGAATGGTGTCCAGGGCAGCCTCTGTGCAGGGCATGGGGTGAGTGAGCAGTGCACGGCTCCCGCGGGGGCAGAGGGCGAGTGTTCAGACACGTCAGGGCTCTGGAGGACAGGGACACTGTGGTTGGGTCCTCTGTGCCGGCGTTCTCAGCATTAGGTGACCACAGGACTGGCTTTCTGCTAACCAGACCGAAGGAACTAGCCAAGAAGCCACAGTGACAAGGTCCTAATTGACCAGATGGACGTGCCTGGGGGACAACCTGCCTGAGCTGCTGGGGACTGGAGAGGCCTTAGGCTGCAAGCCCAGCAGCCTCTGCATCAGGGACTTCCGGGTTCACCAAGCAAGGTTTTCCCACCCCCATGGTGTAGGCGCGGCCCCCTGGGGCTGGGCCTGGAAAATTCTTGCCTTTACAAGTCTCTTTCCAGCGTTTAGACCCAGGGAAAAGAAGGCCCAGGCTTAGGCCTCTGGCCAGCAGTAGACTGGGGTCTGGTTAGAATTGAATTACATTATTTCTGCAGGGCTTGTCTTTGTGGTTACTTTCTATTTCTGGCAAGTGATATTTGTTTTCCACTTGTGTGGACGCCTTAACACAGCCCTTTGCAGGGCCTCCTCTGTGGGGGAGGGAGCTGAGACCCAGAGGCATGGCGGTCATCCTCTCCACACTGCCGAAGGGGAAAGAGACTCCAGCCATGTGCTGTACCCAAGGCCACACCGCTGGAGGATAGAGAAGCTGGGATTAGAACCCAGTCCATCTGACCACCTGACACCAGAGTCTGTGCTGCTCGCTTGCTTGCTTGCTCGCTTTTTTTTTTTTTTTTTAAAGACGGGGTTTCACCATATTGGTCAGGCTGGTCTCGAACTCCTGACCTCAGGTGATCTGCCCGCCTCAGCCTCCCAAAGTGCTGGGATTACAGGTGTGAGCCACCGCCCCCAGCTATTCTTTCTTTTTCTTGGTTACTTCCTTCCTTCTTTCCTCCTTTCCTTTCCTTTTTTCTTTTTTTTTCATTTCTTTCTTTCTTTTTCTGATGGAGTCTCACTCTGTCACCCAGGCTGGAGTGCAGTGGTGCGATCTCAACTCACTGCAGCCTCCACTTCCGAGGTTCAGTTGATTCGCCTGTCTCAGCCTCCTGAGTATCTGGGACTACGGTCGCGTGCCACCACACCCAGCTAATTTTTTGTATTTCTAGTATTGACTGGGTTTCGCTGTGTTAGCCAGGATAGTCTCAATCTTCTGACCTCATGATCCGCCCGCCTCGGCCTCCCAAAGTGCTGGAATTACAGGTGTGAATGACCACCGGACGATATTCTTTGTGATTCTGTTGGTGAGCACCCCCAACCTCTCCTGGGAGGCTGGGCCACTGATTGGAGCCTGCATCATGCTTCTTGCCTGACCCATGCCCAGAGGGCAGCAGCTTCCAGGCTTGGCTCCCCAGTGTGGAGCTAGAGCCCTCGGAGGCTTAGCAGACACTTGAGCGCAGAGCCCTTCCAGATTTGGAATATTCAGCCATCATCTCACCTGCTTTGCAGGCATTTTTGTAAAGCAGCTTGCCTATATCAAGCTTTTCCATGGGATTCAAGTTTATTTCACAGAAACCCCCATAATTTTCTGTTGCTCCTCGTGTTTGAGCAACTTACACAACACTTAGTTACATTCAGGGTTGCCACACAGCCCAACAGACACAAACCGGTTTGGGGACAGATACCCTGATCTGGGAAGCATGGAACCCAGCAGGTACTCAGGCACCTGGCAGGCAGGGAGGGAGGGGTTCCAGTGTCAAGAACAGCTCCCGCCTCCGTGTTCTGTCACCGGCGTGGACCCTGGGAGCATCCTCCTGGCTGGAAATGGGATAGCATTTTCCCCGCACCTCCTGGGACCTGTGCAAAGCCAGGTGCTCCTGCTGGTCCCAACTCCTTGAGTTGACAGCATGCCTTCTGGCTCCCTCCCTTCTTCGGCCCAGATGCCCACCCAGAATTGGGGCCCCTCACCCTCCTTGCCAAATTCTTATCCTACACCTGGTTACCAAAAATGTTTGAGAGTTGCCGAAGTGCCTGTTACTAAGCCTGGTGGTGCCTGCTCTGTTCCTTCAGATCTGGAGTGGGACTAGAGTGAAGCAAGAGAAGAGTCTCAGGTGCAAAACTGAACGAGGTGCTGAAAATCAGTCATTAAATAATCCAGTTAAAAATGGGCAGAGGGGGCTGGGCACAGTGACTCACCCCTGTAATCCCTGGCACTTTGGGAGGCCAAGGTGGGTGGATCATCCGAGGTCAGGAGTTCGAGACCAGCCTGGCCAACATGGAGAAACCCCATCTCTACTAAAAATATAAAATTAGCCGGGTGCCCCTGTAATCCCAGCTACTGGGTAGGCTGAGGCAGGAGAATCCATTGAACCTGGAAGGCGGAGGTTGCAGTGAGCCGGAGGTTGCAGTGAGCCAAGATTGCGCCATTGCACTCCAGTCTGGGCAACAAGAGTCAAACTCTGTCTCAAAAAAAAAAAAAAAAAAAAGGAGGGGCACTAAAGAAAAAAGAAAGAAATGCAGATATACTGAGTCAGATTGAGGCATAAGTAACTACTCCTCTACCCCCCTTCACATGTAAATTGTCTATTCAGTGAAAGGCTGATCAAAAGCCTGAAAGAATGCACCTTTTTTTTTTTTTTTTTTTTTTTAATAAAAAGATGGGGTTTCACCGTGATGGCCAGGCTGGTCTTGAACTCCTGACCTCAGGTGATCCACCCACCTCGGCCTCCTAAAGTGCTAGGATTACAGGCGTGAGCCACCGCCCTGGCCTTTTTTTTTTTTTTTTTTTTTGAGAAGGAGTCTCAATCTGTCACCCAGGCTGGAGTGCAGTGGCACGATCTGGACTCAATCCTTGGAAAACCCTAGCCTCTGAATTTTCAGAGAGATTGATTTGAGTAATAACTGGCCACCACGTGGCATGGTCAGTTTGGTGTCAAACTCTGTCTTTATTGCAATGCCTTGCTCTCAGTGAATTAGTTTTGTCTGTTCAGTGGGCAGCAAAAGAATCTGCCAAGGGGTTATCTGGTCAGAGCCGGTAGCCTTTCTTCCTCCATATGTCCTCAAGGAGCTCTGCCCAGGCCAGGGAACTTTCCCTGGCACACTCCAGGCAGGCGGCAGCTTTCTGCACCACCATGCCCTTCCCCTGGGGCAGTGAGCACCCGGAAAAGGAAGGGGGAAATACAGGGGAAAACAGAACATCAAGATCCTATCTCTCCACACAGGCAAAGCGCCTGGCACCTGTCAGGAGCTCCGGGCAGCTGATCTCAGGGCACTGCTCTTCCTCCATCGTTTGCATAAAATTACACAGCCTGTTAGGTCCTCAGAGCTCAGACGTCCCCTCCCTTGATTTCACCCATCAGTGAAGAACCTGGCATTCCTCCCCACCGTTTTCAGCTTGGTCTGTCCCTAGGGACCGAGCCTCATTCATCTCGGGTTTCCCAGTCTAGCCCTGGGCGCACTGTTGAGGCTCAGGTAATGATACTGGTGTGTGTGTGTGTGTGTGTGTGTGTGTGTGTGTGTGTGTGTGTGTGTGTGCTTTGAGACAGAGTCTTGCTCAGTTGCCCAGGCTGGAGTGCAGTGGCACAGTCTCAGCTCCCTGCAACCTTCACCTCCCAGGTTCAAGCCATTCTTTTGCCTCAGCCTGCCGAGTAGCTGGGATTACAGAGGCACAACACCATGCCCAGCTAATTTTTGTATTTTTAGTAGAGACGGGGTTTCACCATGTTGGACAGGCTGGTCTCGAACTCCTGACCTCAGGTGATTCGGCTGCCTCAGCCTCCCAAAGTGCTGGGATTACAGGCATGAGGCACCTTGCCCAGCCATATACCTCTTGGTCTAATTTGCCCCTGTCCACAGAGCCGGCAGTGCCAAGCATGTATACACCTGGTATCTCAGGGAATCCTCACCATGGCCTTGTCAGACAGGTGTAAGCTTCACCACTCCAGTTGACAGATGTGGCCCAGAGAGGATCAGTGGGTGGCTCAAGGTCAGACAGCCATTGAAGGCAGAGTAGAGCCTGGAACCCTAGCCTCCTGCTTCCCAGAAGAAAGTGCATGAGAATGACGGATGCTATGGGGGAACTCAGGTAGGATCTTTGAAATCAGCTCTGCCCAGGGTTGCCCATCCAGTGCCTGCAGGACCCACACCTGGGAGTTGCTGCAGCAAGAGCCATAGTTTGTCACAAGAAACTGGAAGTCCTAACTTGGCAACTGATTCAGATGAGGCCAGAACCCACATGGGGAGGAGCCAGAACAGATTCCTCCATGATTGGATGCTGTGATCTGGCCAGCAGTTTGTAGCCTTTGCTCTATCTAGATTTATCTAGATTCTAGACCAGTCCTCCATTTTATGGCCTGGAGAGAGGAGTGATCCACCGAAGCCAACACAGCAAGAGCCATGATTTGAACACTTCTGGCTGGAGAAGACAGGATTATGGGGAGAGTGACAAAAGCCCCTCCCCCAACCCTAAGTCAATCCCTGCCATCCGCTGTCAGGCAGCCCAGGCAAACACAGAAGAAGAAAGCCAGATGCAGACAACAGTGGGAAGAGCTGAGCTTCAGAAGCAAACAGGCCGGGTGGCGGTTCACACCCATAATCCCAGCACTTTGGGAGGCTGAGGTGGGTGGATCACGATGTCAGGAGTTCAAGACCAGCCTGGCCAAGATGGTGAAACCCCATCTCTACAAAAATACAAAAATTAGCCGGGTATGGTGGTGGCGGCGGGTGCTTGTAATCCCAGCTCCTTGGAAAGTTGAGGCAGAGAATTGCTTAAACCCAGGAGGCAGAGGTCACAGTGAGCTGAGATCTCGCCATTGCACTCCAGCCTGGGTGACAGAGCGAGACCCTGTCTCAAAAAAAAAAAAAAAAAAAAAGAACTAGTAGACAGGATATTAAAAGAATTCTTATAATGGAGTTCCATAGATTCAAGAAGCTAGAGGAAAGAGTGTACACATTAACTAGAAGCACTGAAAATATTAAACGACAAAAATCAAGCTTAGAGATAAAAACTACAGTCTCTGAGATGAAAAAATATACTGGATGGGATTGAAGGCAGATTACATATTGCAGGAGAAAAAATTGATGGGCTGTAGTAAGAAAAACAGTATGGGAGTAGCATAAAAACAGAAACATAGACCAGTGGAACAGAATAGAGAGCCCACAAATAAATCCACACATATATGGTCAACTAATTTTTGACAAGGGCACCAAGAGGACACCATGGGGAAAGGACAGTCTTTTCAGTAAATGATGAGGGAAAAACTGGATTTCCACACGCAAAAGAATGAAGTTGGACTCCTGTACACAAAAATCAACTCGAAGTGTAAGAACCGAGATTATAAAACTCCTAGAAGAGAACAGGAGGGAAAAGCTCTTTGATATTGAACTTGGCAATGATTTTTTGGATATCACACCAAAAGCTCAGGTTATAAAAGCAAAAATAAATAAATGATACTGCATCAAACGAAAAAGCTCTGCACAGCAAAGGAAAACATTGAAAATGTTTCAGTGAAAAAGGCAACCTACAGAATGGAAAAGAATATTCATATACCACATATATGATAAGGACTTAGTATCAAAAATTTATTTAAAAAGACTTACGACTCAATAGCGGAAAAATAAATAATCCAGTTTTAAAATGGGCAAAGGATTTGAACAGACATTTTTCCAAAGTAGACATGAAAATGGCCAACAGGTATATGAAGCAGTGTTCAACATCACTAGTCATCAGAGAAATACAAATTAAAACCTCTGTGAGGCTGGGTGCAGTGGCTCACGCCTGTAAGTAATCCCAACACTTTGGGAGGCTGAGACAGGCAGATTGCTTGAGCTCAGGAGTTCAAGATCAGTCTGGCTAATATGGTGACACCCCGTCTCTACTAAAAATACAAAAATTAGCTGGGCATGGTGGCGCATGCTGGTAATCCAGCTGTTGAGGTGGTTGAGGCACAAGAATCATTTGAACCCAGGAGGCAGAGGTTGCAGTGAGCCAAGATCATGCTATTGCACTCCAGCCTGGGTGACAGAGCAAGACTGTCTCAAAAGAAAACAAAACCCTTTAGGAGATACTGCCTCACACTTGTTAGAATGAGTATTATCAAAAAAGTTAAGAAATAATAAATGTTAGTGAGGGTGTGGAGAAAAGGGAACCCTCATACCCTGTTAATGGCAATGTAGATTGATATAGCCATTATGGAAAATAGTATAGAGGTTCCTAAAGAAATTAAAAATAGAACTACCATATGACCCAGCAATCCCTGTTCTTGGTATGTACCCAAAGAAGGTAAAATCACCATCTTTTAATGATACCTGCATTCCCATGTTCATTACAGCACTATTCACAATAGCCAAGATATGAAAATAACCTAAGCATCCATTGATGGAAGAATGGATAAAGAAAGTGTTGTGTATGTATACAATGGAATATTATTTATCCTTTAAAAAGGAGATCCTGCTATTTGCCACAACATGGATGGATCTGGAAGACATTATGCTAAGTGAAATAAGCCAGAAACAGAAAGAAAAACATTGCATGATCTCACTTACATGTGGAATCTTAAAAAAACAAAAAGTACTAGAGGTAAGAGGGGAAAGAAAGGGAGATGCAGATCAAAGGATACAAAGTAGGAGATGTGTAGGATGAACAAGTCTAGAGATCTAAAGTACCAAATGAGGACTAGAGTTAATAAAATTTGATTATATTGGGGATTTTTAAAAATAAGTAGATTTTAGTTACTTTTGTCCCAAAAATGTATGTGAGATGATAAATGTGTTAATTTGCTTCACTGTAAGTAACCATTTTACTATCTGTATGTAGCCAGTACTATTATGTTGTAAACTTCAAACATACCCAATAGAATTGTTTTTAAAAAAGATATAATGGCCCCAAATTTTCCAAATTTGGTGGAAACTGCAAATCCATAGATCCATTGGTTGGTGAACACTATGTGCAAGAAACATGAAGAAAACTATACCAGAAAATTCCATAGTCGAAATTGCTTCAAACGAATCAAAAAGATCTTAAAAGCAGCCAGAGAACAAGAACACGTTATGTACAGTGGAACGAAGATAAGGATGACAGAAGAAATCTCATTGTCCAGAAGACAATGGAACAAATGTTCAAAAAACTGAAAGGACCAAATGATTAACCTAGAATTCTGTATCTAGCAAAAATATCTTTCAAAAACTCAGGTGAAATAAAAACATTTTTAGACATATAGAAGCTGAAATAATACATCACCAGCTGACATGCATTATAAGAAATGTTACAAGGTATCTTTAAGGCAGAAGTACCATGATACCATATGAAGACCTGAATCTACATAAGTATATGAAAAACAGTGGAAATGTAAATATGTGTGTGGGGAATCATTTTTTAAAACCCTCTCTTTATTATTTAAAACTTTAAAAAAGATTGACTATTTAAAATGAAAGTAATAAGCTTATATCGTGAGGGGTAATAAATATATAGAAGTAAAATATATGAAACAGCAGCACAAAAGGCCAAGAAAGGAGAAATTGAAGTTTGCTATTTTAATGTTCTATTGTTCTAATGAAGCAGAATAATTGTGCTTCTTGGTAGACCGTGATAAGTGAAAAATGCATAATAGAAACCATAAATAAGCCAACAAAGGAGTCAAAATGAAGTCATATTTAAAAAGCACAAAATAAGGCAGAAAAGGAAATGAAAGCAATAAAGCACAGATAGGAAAAATTAAAAACAGATACCAAGATGGTTGATTTAAATCCAGCCCTATCAATAATCACATTAAATAGAAATAGTCTAAACATCCCTATTAAAGGGCAGAGCTTGTCAGTTTGGATAAAAAGGAAGATTTGAGTATATGCTGCCTGCAAGAAATTTTCAGTAAATACAAAGATACAAATAGGTAAAAAGGAAAAGTATGGAGAAAAGTTTGGAGAAAGATACGCTGTACTAAACAGTAATCATAGAAAGCTGCAGTGGCTATGTTAATATTAGCCAAAGTAGATCTCATAGTAAAGAATATTATTAAAGATTAAGAAGATCATTTCATAATAAAGTGGTCAGTTCATCTGGAAAACATAAAGTCTTACATGTTTATATACATAGTAATAGAGCTTCAAAATACATTAAGCAAAAACTGATAAAATTACATGTAGAAATAAATCTACAATTATGTTGATGAGAATGTGAACAACTGGAAGTCTTATGAACTGCTGGTGGAAATGTAAAATAGCATAACCACTTTGCAAAGTCTCTTTAAAAAGTTGAACATATATCTTACCATATGAACCAGCATTCTATTCTTAAGTATTTACCCAGGAGAAACAAAAGCATATTTTCATATGGAGACTTGTATAGATTTATTTAAAGTAGACCCAAAGAAAACAGCAGCACAAAATAGTATTCCATTTATGGATATACCACATTTGTTTATCCATTCACTTGTAGGGTCTACTATTTAAAATAGGGTTCTCCAGAGAAATAGAATTAGGTGTGCATGTGTGCCCGTGTGTGTGTGTGTGTGTGTGTGTGTGTGTATAGAGAGAGCGAGTAGGGGAGAGAGAAATTTACTTATTATGAGGAGTCAGCTCGTGTAAGTATGGAGGCTGAGAATCCCATGATCTGCTCTCTGCAAACTGCAAACCCATGGAAGCCAGTGGTGTGGTCTGAAGTCCTGGGAGGTGGATTCCAGTCTGAATCTGAAAGCTTGAGAACCAGGGGCTTCAAGGATGAGAGAAGATTGATGTCCCAGCTCATGCAGTCAGGCAGAGGAAGCCCAAATCCAGTCTTCCTCCATCTTTTTCTTCTATTCAGGCCTTCAACAGATTGGAAGATGCCCACCCATATTGGGGAGGGCTGCCTTACTGTCCACCAATTCAAATATTAATCTCTTCTGGAAACACCCTCACAGACACACCCAGAAATAATGTTTAACCAGACATCTGGGGTGTCTGTGGCACAGTCAAGTTGATACATAAAATTAACCATTACAGTATGTTCTAAGCAGTGAAGTGAGTTCTGGCTGAGTAGTACAGAGCAGGCACTAAAAGTGGTGAGACATTGAGGCAGGAGAGGAAAAGCAAGAACCTGATGGTTATGGAGCCTGTATCCTGAGGGTGATGGCTGCACATGAAAGGGTTTTGAGCAGGTGGAGACATAATTAGGCATGCCTTTTTGAAAGATTAGTCCCAATGTAGAGTGAAGAATGGTTTTCAGAAGCAGAGAGACCAGTAGAAAGCTGTTGTAATACTTTTGGTAGAGTTGCTACTTGTGCTAGTGCAGTGCAGTTGATAAATCCAAGAGGAGGAACCAGCAGGTCTTCAACATGTTTAATGGCTGATGGTACTGAGTGCGTGCAGAAGAAGGCTTGACAGTTCACAAAGGGGAAGAGACGAATCTGGAATACCAGTGGAGGAGCTTTCTTTAGAAATGAGGGGATATTCTTCTTCTAATGTAATGGGAAGGAGGAAAGAAAGGTTGGGCAGAGGTAAAATCAGCTTGTAGCTGGCTGGCAGGAGGTTGAGGAACCAGCCATCTCAGGACTTTAATCCTCACAGCAGAGAAGGCAGAGTCATCTATTGAGAACGAGAGGAGAAATGTGGCAGGGTCAGAGGTTTAAGAGAGAGTAGAAATTTGAAAGGCCTGTTGTGGAGAATGAGACAACACAGATGAGGGACACAGGAATTATTTCTTAGCCTTGAGGCTGGTTGAGATTGACTATCATGAAATTGCAGTGGCTCTAATTAAAGTTCTCGAGTTTCATTGATGAACATTCAACACCCAAGTATATGTATTGGGATTGATGAAGACCAGGGCTTTGTCAGGCACATGTGACGTGCAGGTGAGAGGGAGGAGTTGAAATGATAGACCAGGCGCTGCGAAGGAAAGGTATGGAAAGCTGGGGCCATTTAAACATGCCAGAGCTTTGCCGATTCTTCCTCTCAAATCCGTCCACACCAGGACATTAGTTGGAGCCACTGTCATCTTGTGAATAATCTCTATGTAGTCTCAGATCTCCCTTTAATTATTTGGAAAAAGAGTGGAAGCTTCTTTTCCTTCTCTTCCTCCCTTCCTCCATCACCCCCTTTCCCTTGTTTTGCCTCAGTTGGAGAACTCCACAAGGTTCCACATGACAGCCAAGGGGATGGAAGCAGAGAGGGTCAGAAGGTGAAGTCATCTGACCACCGTTTCATATTTAATAATCCCCTCAGAACTCTATGAATGTGGAGATCATTGTATTCTCTTGGCATAAAGGAATAGGCCCAGGGATGTTAAGCCAGTCTGTCTGACTCCAAAGCCTCTACTTTTTTCCTCACAAAATAGATATTTGTTCACAGCAGAGTGTCTGGTTTGGGAAACCATGGGCCGTGCCGGGGGATTGGTGAAAAGCATGGTCTTTGGAGTCCAAAAGACTGCAGGAGGAAATCACCTAATTTCTTTGTGAGTTGGTTTCATCCATAAAACAGAGGCAGTGAGTACTTTGTTAGTGATGTTGTGGGCCTGCGTTAATTCTCATACAGTGATTAACACAAAATACTCATTCCGCAAATGACAGCTTGGGAAAAGAAAAATGTCGTCGCAACTTCAGAAGCAAGGCTGACTTACTCATCTTAGACAAACCATTGGTTCCAACTGACTGCAGATGGACAAACTCTGCACATAGTTACTGTTCTGCTGAAATATTTGATTCCAAAAATAACAATTCAAGTTATTGAAAAGAAATACTGAAATAAGAGTCCCACATGTATTAGGGTTAGGATATGTTGATTTCACGAGGAATGCAACAGATTTCTTAGATGTATATTTCTTTAAATCATGTGGCATATTGTTTTAGTCAAAGAACACTTGGCTAGTTCACATTAGCTCAAGTAAAGCAAGTTGACTGAAAAATACAGGGGGCACTTTAGGGAACTTACAGGCAGAAAATATCGCTGGGTCTCCTGGGGACCAGAAAACGAGTCTGAAACAGAAGGTGCTGCCTTCATCTTTTACAGCCTCCTAGTTTCTGGTTTAATTTTTTTGCAGCATTCTACAACATGAGACAGCATTTGAAACTTTAGTTGCTCAAGGTATTTGAATAGGTGCTGGGCGCCCACTAGGTCTGCTGACCTTTGTGGCTCATGTGGTTGCAGTCACTGTGCTAAATGTGGCTTATCATGCCTGCCCTTCAGCAGAAGACACAGGTTTGCAGCAGAAGATACAGATGGATCTGTAGGGAAGAGCAGACACAGAAAGCCTGCCAGTTATTCATATTTGTAGTTGTAATATAAAAAAGAAGGAAAGATCTAGAAATCAGTTGTGTGTTTTCTAAAGTCTGGTAGCACAAGTCCCCGAACTGAAACCTGTAGCATCACTTGGTGGCAGAGTGCCCGGTAACATGCTGAGTTTTAATGAGAAAATAATTCTTTTGAAAGTTGATCCTATAGAGCTGAAGTTATGTTTGCTGTTGTCACTTTATAATAAGTATTGAATATTAATCTTCATGTTCTTTTGAATGTCTTCCAGAGATGTGAAGACTATGGAATGACTCCCCCAGCGGGTCCATTGTCAAGGTAAGGTTTTCAAAACAAAATGTATTATCACTTTTTCACATAAAAATTTTATAAATTCACTAATGTTAGCTAATATGAGCAGATGTAAAACTATATTCTCTTGATCTAACCAGAAGAGGAAGGAAAAAAAGTTGGAATTTAAGTTCTGCTTCCAGTAATGACAGACTAGGTCATTTGGACCAACCCTCCTGCTGAGGACAACTGGAAAAGCTGAACAAGATACTAACATTAAAAACCCCAGAGAGGATTTTGGTCGAGCTTGGGCCAGCATGGCGGCGCCCATGTAACACGGTCCGTGCCACAAAGGGAATGGCGGCCGCAGCGCACACCCTGAGGGGGTTAGAGGTCACCATGCTGAGGGCTGCGTAGAAGGCACTGAGTTTGATTCAGACCCAGGCAGTTACCCAGGCCCCAGGCCCCGGGCTGCTGGGCAGTGGGAACACCAGGTTTCCTTCCAGCCAGTGGGGCCTGCAACCTCGAAGTCTCTTCCTCCAGGCCTTGTGCAGGTATGTCATCCAGAAACCAGCCCAGCCCAGGCGAGATGATGACCCACCTCCTTCTACGCTGCTCAAAGACTACCAGAATGTCCCTGGAATTGAGAAGGTTGATGATGTCGTGAGAAGACTCCTGGCTTTGGAAATGGCCAACACGAAGAAGCTAAAAGTCATGCAAGAGCAGTTGATGAAGAAGATTGTTGCAAACCCTGAGGACACCAGATCCCTGGAGGCTCGAATTGTTGCCTTGACCATCAAGATTCGCAGTTATGAGGAATACATGCAGACACATTGAAAGGACAAAGCCCACAAACGCTATTTGCTGATGAGCATTGGCCAGAGGAAAAAGATGCTCAAAAACCTCTGTAACACCAACTATGATGTCTTTGAGAAGGTTTTCCAGGAGACTCAAAAGCTGGAGAAGCAGAAAAGGGCCTTAAAGCCTCTTTAACAAGCAAAGCAGAGGAACAAAACAAACAAAGCAGAGGAACAAAACAAACAAAACAGAACGTTAACAGGGCAGTGAAGCGGTATAGGACCAAGATCCAGGAAACCCAGAGGCATGAGCCCTGTTTCTTGGGCCACTTTTTCCCCAGGGACACCTGCAGATTAAGGAAGAGGCAGCTGGGAAGCCAGGCAAAGCCTTTGACAGACTCCTGGGGCTGGGAGCATGAGGGGAGACCCTGGTAAACATCCAGAGGTTTGAGTTTGGACCTTTAGGGGTTACACTCTAGGAGTAAGGGTGAGTCGTAAATAGATCAGTCCCTGCAGGGAGTGTTTGAAAGCTGATTAGGGTTGCTCCCTGGCAGAAACAAATGAACATCCCTTTTAGAAGAAGATAACATCACTCTGGGCCTTACATTATTGCTACAGTAGCCCCACCTTCCACACACATACCCACACCCACCCTCAGCCATATGAGAAGAAAAGAAAATACAGTTTTGTTTTTTTTTTTAATTAAAAGAAATAGACAATAGAAGCAGAACTACAGGAGATCCAGACAGTGGAGTTATCAGACACAGATTTTGAAATAATTACACTTAGGCTTAATATGGAGCTAAGGTCCATTGTCCAGGAAGATGTAAAAGTACTACTTTATGTTAGACTGTTATAAGTGAAGGATTCTAGTGTAGGTCTAGGCTCACTAAAAGAATGCTTAAATATAAAATAATAAGGAAGAATAAAATAAAGAATCCAAAAGAAGGTAGAAAATAGGAGAAGAAAGAACTTAGAATTTGCAGGACATGCAGAAAGATAATTTAAAATGGTAGATATCTAAATTCAGATCTATAATTAATTACATTAAATGTTAATAACTAGAGATTTCAATTAAAAGACAAAGGTTATTAGATTTGATTTTTAAAAAATATATTTGACTTATGAGCGATACATCAGAAAATATGAAGATTTAGAAAGGATATAGAAGATTGGAACAATGTAATTAATCAATTTGACCTGATTGACATATATAGAACCCTAGACTCAACTGTATAATACATCTTCCTTTAAAACACATTTTAAAAATTTAACATATGCTGAACCATAACAAATCTTAACAAATTTCAAGAAGTGAAATCACTCAGAGTGTATTTACTAATCCTAGTAGAATTAAGTTAGAAACAAATCATAAAAGATAAAACCCAAAACTATAAAAACCTTGAAAGACAACCTAGGCAGTAGCATTCTGTTATAGGAATGAGTGAAGATTTCATGATGAAGACACCAAAAGCAATCACAGCAAAAGCAAAAATTGACATATGGGATCTCATTAATCTTAAGAGCTTCTGCACAGCAAAGGCTCTAGTTTGCAGATATTTTCTCCCATTCTGTAGATTGTCTGTCCTATGGAATGGGAGAAAATATTTGCAAATTATGCATCTGACCAAGGTCTAATACCCAGCATCTATAAGGAACTTAAATTTACAGGAAAAAGAACAAACGATCCCATTAAAAAGTGGGCAAAGGACACAAACAGACACTTTTCAAAAGGAGACATACATGCTGCTGACAAGCATATGAAAAAAAGCTCTATATCCCTGGTTATTAGAGAAATGCAAATCAAAATTATAATGAGATACCACCTCATACCAGGTCAGAATGTCTATTATTAAAAGGTCAAAAAGTACAGATGCTGGTGAGGTTGTGGAGCAAAGGGAATGCTTATATACTGTTGGTGAGAGTGTAAATCAGTTTAACCATTGTGGAAAGCAGTGTGGCAATTCCTCAAAGACCTAAAAACAGAACTACCAACTGGTGTCAGAAAACAGCAGCACAGAGTGGATCTGGCACAGACCAGATTGTCACAGAAAATATGCTTCATAAGATGTGTTTTGATTAGTATATTTAAATAAATGTAATGTAATTGCTGTTTAGAAAAAAAAAAAAGCAGAACTACCTTTTGACCCAGCAATTCCATTAATGGGTATATACACAAAAGGATATAATTTGTTCAGCTGTAAAGAAACATCCATGCAAATGTTCTTGGAAGCAGTATTCACAATAGCAGAGACATGGAGTCAACCTAAATGCCCATGAGTGACAGATTGGATAACAGAAATTGGTATGCATACACAATGGAGTACTATGCAGCAATAAAAAAGAACAAAATCATGTCCTTTGCAGGAACGTGGATGGAGCCAGATGCCATTATCCTTAGCAAACTAATGCCAGGAACAGAAAACCAATACGACATGTTCTCACTTATAAGTGTGAGCTAAATGATGAGAACTCATGGACACAAAGAGGGGAACAACAGACACTGGGGCCTACCTGAGGGTGGAGGGTGGGAAGAGGGAAAGGAGCAGAAAGAATAACCTGTGGGTACTAGGCTTAGTACCTAGGTGATGAAATAATCTGTACAACAAACCTCTGTGGCATGAGTTTACCTTTATAACATACCTGTACGTGTACCCCTGAACCTAAAATGAAAGTTAAAAAAAAAGAAAAATTTATATTTGCAAATTAATTAGTACTCTTCTAAATAACCTATGGTACACTGAAGAAATCAAAATGGAAATTGAAACATCCTAAAATGAATAATAATGAAAATACAATGTATCAAAAGTTGTGAGATGCAGCTGTAGCAGTGTTTGGGGGGAATTTGTTGTCTTAAATGCATATATTGGAAAGAAAAGTGGCTGAAAATCAGTGATCTAAGCATCTACCTCCAGATATAAAAAAAGAAGATCCAATTAAATGTAAAGGAAGTAGAAGTAAAGAAATACTACTACTAATAATATAAATTAATGAAATAGAAAATAAATACCACATTAAGAGAGGATTAATAAAGCCAAAATTCGTTCTTTAAAAACTAATAAAATTGATAGACTCTCACAAGCTTGATCAAATAACCTGTGCAACAAATTATCAATAAGAGAAATTAAAAGGACGCATTAATCCAGATCTTACAGACATTAAAAAGGAGATTTTATAAACCCATTTTTTCTTAATAAATTTGGGGCTGTATGCAGTGGTGCATACTTGTAATCTCAGCTACTCTGGAGGCAGACATGAGAGAATTGCTTAAGCTCAGGAGTTTGAAACCACCCGGGGCAACATAGTGAGACCCTGTCTCCATTTTTTTTTTTTTTTGGAATGGAAAAATTTCTAGAAAGAGAAAACTTGAGTAGTCCTCTAACTATGTTTAAAGTGGAAATTATGATTACAATTCTTCCCGCAAACAAAACTCTAGGTCCAGCGGGCTTCAACAGTGAATTCTACTAAACACTGAAGGAGGAAGAAGTACCAGTATTATACAAACTCTTCTACAAAATAGAAAAAGAACACTTCTCAATGCATTTTATGAAACCAGTATCTCCTTGATACCAGGGACAAGGGCAAGAAGGACAAGGACATTGCAGGAAAGAAATTGAGGGCCAGTTTCTCATGAACTTAGGTATAAAAAAATTGAAACTAAATATCAGTGAGCTTAACTCAGCAGTAAATACAAAAGGATATCATGTTACAACCACATTGGATTTGTTTCCAGCAATGTAAGGGTGATTTAGCATTTAAAAACCAAGCAGTGTTAAGTTACTACTTTAAGGAGAATAAAGGAGGAAAAACTTGTCATTTCTATAGATGCAGCAGGTGGTAAAATTCAACATGCAATCATGGTAAAAAATCTTAGCAAACAAAGAATAGAAGTGAACTTGTCTATTCTGATAAAAGGTATCTTGACAAATATTACTCAATGGTGAAATGTTAAAAAGCCTTCTCTCTGAGAGCAAGAACAAGTCAAAGTTTCCTGCTCACATGACTTCTATTCAAAATTACCCTGTAATAAGGCAAGAAAAACATGAGTAAAGAATTCAAAAAAAGAGTAATTCTGTTATTATTCACAGATGATATGATTCTGTAGTAGCAAATCCTAAAATGTCAACACACAAATTGTTGGAATTTAGAGAATTTAGCAAAATTGCTAAATAGCAAGCCAACTAAATTGCAAAATAACTGGATATAAAATCAGTCTACAAAAATCTGTTTTATACAAGCAACAAACAGAAAAGACTTTTAAGCCCTCTAAAGAAAGATGTTAACAGATTGGGCAACTCAATATTTTAAAAATGTGATTTCTCCTCCTATGATTTGTAGATTCAATGCAATCCCATTCAAAATCTCAGTAATTTCTTTTTAATATGTGGAAACTGACAGACGGATTCTAAAATTTATCTGGAAATGCAAAGGGCCAAGAATAGCCCAGACACCTTGGGAGAGAAGAAGAAGGTGTTGGACCATTCTAAATGTTGTACATTACTGTCAAGTGATTAAGATGGTACAGCATTGCTGTGAGGCAAGGCAAATAGACCAGTCGACCACCTATGTGTAGACATTGGTTTATTACAAAGTTGGCATTGCAGTAAAACAGAGTGAATCTCAGAAATCAAACTCAACCATCCCTTCAGTGACCAGAAGTCACACAGAAGAAGGAATGATAACATTCCTACTTACTTTTTCTATTTTTTAAAAAATCCATCATCATTTTCAGAGCGGTTTGCTTTGCTTTTCTCCAGCCTTCCTCCCCTACCACACAGCTCTGTGGTCCAAAAGCAGCAGAGGTGAAACTGGTGAGGTGAGGTCAGGTGATGCAGGGCAGAAGTTAGAGATGGGGACCATGACCATATAAACGAGTCCAGTTACCCAGGTTAGTCCCATTATTAATACTTTCACCCTCATAAATGTTGTGGTGTGGATGATGAATCGTATAATCACCCACTTTAAAGGATTTTAGAGTGTTGGATTGCAAACCATGTTAAGAATAAAGAGATGGAAATGTAGGCAAGAGGTGGGGGGAAAGAAGGAGGAATTAAGTGAACGGGAAGAGCTAGTTCGTGGGTGGACGGTCCAGAGGTGGTGGTTAGGTGAGGTGTGGACTCCAGTTTACAGGTCCTGAAGGAGGAGCATGCCTCATGGGAAGCTCTTAGATCTCTAGAGTCAGGGGTGTCACACATCCCTCTCAGGCCAATCTAAAACAGCAGCAGTTATTTAAGAAGAGTAACACAGGTCACCTGGGTTTCAGTTTATGAGATACAGTCTAGAAATCACTCTGGACAGTAAGTGCAGGTCAGTCTACATTCTGACCAAACTGGTGAAATCTGTGAATTACTGGTTCAGCGTCATTTGCAAAGAACTATAGAGTGGTCCTCAGGGTGGGGTTCTGAGACTCCTGGAGGGTGCTTGAGACGTTTTCGGGGACGGGGGGAGTCTGTGAGATCAAGACAGTTTTCATATTAGTAAGATGTTACTTTCCTTTTTCCATTGTATTGACATTTGTACCAAAGTGCAAAGCAATGGTGGGTGAAACTGCTAATCTTATTTATTTATTTTTTTTGAGACAGAGTCTCGCTCTGTTGCCCAGGCTGGAGTGCAGTAGCGTGATCTCGGCTCACTGCAACCTCCACCTCCCAGGTTCAAGCAATTCTCATGCTTCGCCTCCTGAGTATCTGGGATTACTTCCATGTGCCACCATGTCCAAGCTAATTTTTGTATTTTTAGCAGAGACAGGTTTTTGCCATGTTGGCCAGACTGGTCTGGAACTCCTGAGCTCAGGTAATCTGCCCACCTTGACTACAGGTGTGAGCCACCGTGTCCAGCCAAAACTGCTAGTCTTTAGCGTGCATCCAGGCAGTGCCACTAAATTGTATGAGTAGTCATCATATTCTTCACTGCTCTGTCATCACAGTTTTTAAAATGCCGGTTTTATGTTAGCATGCCCTTGGTGACATAGCCAAAATCATAAATCTTATTAAACCTAGACTCTTAAGTCTTTAGTAGTCTGTGGGACAAAAGAGGAAATACATAGAAATCATTTCCGTGGAATATGGAATTTTGAAGGAAAAGCCCTTGCTCCCGTTCTTTGAGTTAAGACTGAACCGAACCAACTGCCTTTATGCTTTTTACTTAAACAGCTGGGAGACATGGTTATTCAGACCCGGATGTTTGGCAGGCACCGTCTTGAAAATGAATGAAGTGAGCCTGTCACTTCAAGAAAAACAACTGCCAGTCTTTGTTGCTAATGATAAAATGAGCTTTCAAGTGAAAATTTGAATTTTGGAAAGTTGCCTGCCACTGTGAACGTGACAACTTTCTAGTACTTAAAGACTTTTCTGGCTGAGTTGGATGATGAGATTAGTGAATGGGATTTTTCAGTGCTGCAAAATGAGAGGTAACAATATTGAGAAAGTTTGCATAACTCAGTGAACTATGTTCCAAATGACAGACATCATAAGATCAGGCATGAAAAGTTCACCAATGTGATTTCAGATTCCACATCGCAACTGACCCCTGAAGAACTGCCACTTGTTGAATTTTGGTGTGGTCAAGAAGAATGTCTGAGTTTTTTATTTTTTATTTTTATTTTTTTTGAGACACAGTCTCACTCTGTTGCCCAGGCTGGAGTGTAGTAGTGTGATCTCGGCTCACGGCAACCTCCACCTCCTGGGTTCAAGTGATTCTCCTGCCTCAGCCTCCTGAGTAGCTGGGATTACAGGCATACACCACCATGCCCAGCTAATTTTTGTATTTTTAGTAGAGATGGGTTTCACCATGTTGGCCAGGCTGGTCTCGAACTCCTGACCTCAGGGTCCGCCCGCCTCAGCCTCCCAAAGTGCTGGGATTACAGGCGTGAGCCACTGTGCCCAGCTGAAATATATTTTTTAAAAATATTATCTGAAAAGGCTATTAAAATACTCCTTCCTTTTCCAATTACGTATTCTGTGAAGCCAGATTTTCTTCCTAACATCCAGCAACTGACAGGATGCAAACCATATGAGAATCCTTCTATTAAGGAAATTTGAACAATATAGGGCTACTCTTCTCACTACTTTTTTTTGAGGGGGGATTGATAAATATAGTTAATTTTATGAAAAATGTTAATATATGTTTGTTATTTGGAAATAAATTTTAAAAATAAGTATTTACATTTTTTCCATTTTAATTTCTAATCTGGTAAATATCGGTACAATCCACGTAAACAAGAGCTCTTGGGAGTCCTCAATAATTTTTATGGGTCACAAGAGGTCTGGAAATAAAAGTTTGAGATCGCTGCTTTAGAACACTGGTTTTCAGCCTTGATGGACGCCAGGATCATGTGTAGTCTTAAAAATTACCACCATGTTGGTCTCACCTTTAGTGCTTCTGTTTGAACTCATCTGGGATGCAGTGTGAGCGTTGTGACTTTTTTCAGGCTCCCCAGGTGATGCCAACGTGTAGCCGGGCAGATGCTGGAGACGAGCAGGCCCTGGGTTTGTCAGTATCAGCTGTATTGCAGGCACTGTTCTTAGTGCTGGAGGTAGGGCAGTGAACAAATAGAAAAGTCCCTTCCTTCAGGGAGTAGGAGAGACATCTCTTCCCCTTCCAGGAGAGGAGATGGTTAAGCAGGTAGACAAATAAGTGTTACCTTTCTGTAGAGTTGGGGGTGGACCTCATGAAATACAAGGGCAGGGTGCAGTGGAGTCGTGATGTGCCTGTTTGCTTTGCCTTCAGACCAGGTTTTGGCCCCGGTTTGCTGCAGTCTTCAGAGCTGGTGCCTCCTGACCCCCAGCAGCCACAGGCGTCCGCTGAAGCCCCGTTTGCTGCCCGAGGGATCTACTCAGAGGAGATGCCGTCGGTGGCCCGGCCTCGGCCTGTCGGGGGCACCACAGGTATATATGGCTGTTTAGCTTACATTTCTGAGCTATGGGACATTTACTTTTTGGCTAAATTGAAAGAAACTTGATTTTGGGCTTCTCAGAGTGTCAAGTGTCCAGCATGCAGGGGCCTCTGCCGTTGTTCAGGGATGTTTCCGCTCAGATCCTGACCGAGATGGAGGTGGGAAGGGAGAAAGAGGCTGAGCTCCCAAAGCTGCTGTCTGCTGATTGGCTCCGGAACCAGCCCCTTCGTGTGAAATTCACGGCATGCCTTACTGTAAATGAAAGATCTCACTCTGAGCACTTTGGATGGCATGAAAACAAGAGTTAGTTTTAAAGAAGGTGCGTTTTTCAGCTTGTAACGAACAACTCTCAAAGTCTGGGTGACAGAACGAAACTCTATCACAAAACCAAACAAAAACAGGTAGTTTAAGGCAGTTCGAAATTTGCAATAATTGGTGGATAGTTTTTCATTATGATTTTTCTAGGAAATTCTTTTATTTTGCATTGTCTGTTAGTCTGCAAAACAAATCGTGTCTCCTGGAATCCTACAGGATTTCCTGAACTTTACAGGTGCTTTGGTCTGCAGTGAGTCTTGATTCCCCTGTTAATTGCGAGATCTTTGAACCTCCCCTACATGACATATATACTAGGCAAAATTCAAATGTATTTTTAATTTAAAATCTGAAAGAGCTGGGTGCAGTGGCACGTGCCCGTAGTCCTAGCTACTCGGGAGGCTGAGGTAGGAGGATCGCTTGAGCCCAGGAGTTCTGGGCTGTAATGCGCTATGCCAGTCGGGTGTCTGCACTAAGTTCGGCATCAATATGGTGACCTCCCGGGAGCGGGGGACCACCAGGTTGCCTAAGGAGGGGTGAACCAGCCCAGGTCGGAAACGGAGCAGGTCAGAACTCCCGTGCTGATCAGTAGTGAGATTGCGCCTGTGAATAGCCACTGCACTCCGGCCTGGGCAACATAGCGAGACCCTATTTCACACAAAGGGGCTGGTTCCGGAGCCAATTGGCAGACAAAAAAATAAATAAATAAAAATAAATTTATCTTTCACTCTTACTTTCTTTCCTCTCTTTTTTCTTTCTAAAAAAAAAATAATAAATTTTAAAAAATCTGAAAGAATATAGAAATTACACATATCAAACATTCAAAAGGAAATTATTTTTAAATTTCTATTAGATGAAATTATGTAAAAATGTATGGAAAATAAGATCTATTAGAAGGGATTACCTTTTTAACTATAGAACTTTATGAAACATGTATATGTCTGAAAATTGCCAATTATTTTCAAAAAAAGAAAATAGTACCTAGGAGAAATTTATGGCACCTCACAATCAAGAAGTATTTTTATTGTAGAAGATACCTCATATAAATTAAGTAGGCCAACCTGAAAAGGTCAGTGGGAAAGGAAAAAGTCCAGTTTTTAAATTACTTTAAAAATGCAAATTAATAACATAATGCACCATTTAAATCATGAAATTATTTTTATAATAGTGTGATATGGTAAAATTAGCATCCAGTTTCTTCATCTGTACTAGGGATATTCGTACTTAACCTCCTTGGTGGTTTGGCTGATAAAAGAAGATGACAGAAGTGCTCAAAATAGTGCCTGGCATAGCATAACTTTCAATAAATATCAGCTGCCATGACTGTTGTCACTATCATTCTCAATGGTGGCATAAATTATTAAACTTTTGGAAAGCAGTTTGGCAGTAGGACTTAACACGCCTTTGATTTGGTAATTCCAGTTTTGGAAATCCAGGCTCACTCTCCTAAAATCCAAAATATTGGGGGGAAACAACATGTGTCAAGATATTTGTCACAGCATTATTTGCATAATAGCAAAATATTGTTAGCTTCCCTAGATACCTAGTAGGAAGGCCATCCCTGAGAAAATCGTGCAGCTACTCAAGATGAAGAGGTCATAAAAAGCCAGAAAAGGGGAATTTGAGATTTACCAGTTGCCTCCTATGCATTTGATGCTTGATCTGTTTTCTCTCTTTTAATCCTTGAAATAATCCTCTGAGGTAGATTTTTTTTTCTTTTTCTTTTCTTTTCTTTTTTTTTTTTGAGAGGGAGTTTATGCTCTGTCACCCAGGCTGGAGTGCAGTGGCACCATCTCAGCTCACTGCAACCTCCGCTTCCTGGGTTCAAGCGATTCTTCTGACTCAGCCTCTGAAGTAGCTGGGATTACAGGCGCGTGCCACCACACCTGGCGAATTTTTGTATTTTTAGTAGAGACGGAGTTTCACCATGTTGGCCAGGCTGATCGTGAACTCCTGACTTCAGGTGATCCAAAGTGTTGGGATTACAGGCTTGAGCCACCGTGCCCAGCTGAGGTAGATTTTTTATCCCTGCTGGAGAAGTGAGGAATCAAGGCTCACAGAGCTTGTTGGTGGCTGAGCTGGAATGCAAACCCCAGCTTGCTGGGCTCAGTGCTGACTTATGGGGGAAGCCTGTGCTTTACTGTTACGTGAACAACGCAGGATACAAAAATCCTACCAAATGATGATTTCCGCTACTATAGTGGCTTTACACAGGAGGTGTGCTTTTCTCCCTGTGCAGTTGGTTGAGCCTTTGGAAATGAGGGGCAACACTGCGCTTCTCTTACAGCATTTTGCAAGATTTGCTCAAACAACGCCCGTTGGGCAAGGAGTGCTAGTAGTCCTGATCATTTTAATACCGTTCGGGTTTTTCAATAACTGACCTGGTGCTCCAGTAGAGTGCATTGCTCTGCCCAGAGCCATGACAGCTTTTCCTGACTTTAATTATCATTAAATATCCAAATAAAACCATTAAGGAGTTTTTTGTTTTTTTTTTAACGTGGTTGATCATTGGAGATTGTTGGTCATGTATTGTAGCTCACAGCTGTAATGCCATCGTGGTGGGTGGCCAAAGTGGGAGGATCACTTGAGGCTAGGAAGAGTTCAAGACCAGCCTGGCCAACATAGTGAGACCCCATCTCTTAAAGAGTTGAGAGAACTGAGGTTGTTAATTAGGCAACTGGAGTCGGGATAGACTTAAAGATGGAGGAGGTGCCTCCCTTCACTTTGGGCGCTTGGAGCCGTTGTAGCTCCAGTCGGAGCATCACAGGTGAGTTTGATGATAGCAGATTTGGAAATAATTTTTTTTTTTTTTTGGAGATGGAGTCTCACTCTATGGCCCAGGCTGGAGTGCAGTGGCATGATCTCGGCCCACTGCAACCTCTGCCTCCTGGGTTCAAGTGATTCTCCTGCCTCAGCCTCCTGAGTAGCTGGGATTACAGGTGCCTGCCACCAGACCAGGCTAATTTTTGTATTTTTAGTAGAGATAGCATTTTACCAGGTTGGCCAGGCTGGTCTTGAACTTCTGACCACAGTTGATCCACCTGCCTCAGCCTCCCAAAGTGCTGGGATTACAGGCGTGAGCTACCATGCCCGGCTGCAAATAAGTATTCTATTTCATAGTACTTTTTTTCTCCCTTAATTTGCAGTATAGGTGTATTTCCATATGCCACAAGTTGATGAGGGAGAAAAATATTGTTTATTACCCAGCTTCCATAGCCACAGGAGGGTGCAGATGTCTGAGCATATGAGTGTATTAGAGTAATTAGCTCTGCAGAGTCCTCTGGCTCTGTCACCAGCTCACTGCACTGATGAAACTGGGGGACTGGTTTTAATTATATTGTGGCTACATTACAGATACAATAGGAGTTATAATGAAAATATACTTTAAAATGCTAAATTTAAATAAATACATATCCTGCTTTTTAAGGAAAAATATAAGCATATTGTATATCCAGGTCCTTGTGAATCTCAAAGCCACAAGCAAGAAAGAGCCAGGCTTCAGTTTCACGATGACTCCAAACCTTTCACTCCTTTCTTAATCGCTCCTTGTTGGTAACCTCTACAGAGATGAATGGAAGAACTTTCTGTTGTACCATTTAACCCCCGTCCTCATGTCTAGCCATGAAAATAAGGGCAAGCACTATCAGCCTCTGAATTCAAAGGAAATCAGAGTCCAGGATCCAAGAAGCTCATGGTCTGTTTCTCTTAGGAAATACCATTTCTGGAGATATAACTGGTACCAAGTCGTGATCCATTGTCCTTAAGGAGTGCACTGGTCAGAGCTGAGAGTGTCTTCTGACAGGGTGTTTTGGGGGGAATACACCCTGCCTAGATGTGGGGAACCTGTGGGGAAACAGTTGCATCAGGGCTGGGATGGGGGTTCCACGGGGCTGTTGCTGTGCTCACAGGGAGGAGGGATCACCCTCACGCAGCACTTCAGGAGAGGAGCCAGCAAGCTTTCTGATGGGTTGGTAGGAAGCATGCAGGAAAGAGGAATTGGGCATAGGGTATAGTTTTTAGATCTGAGCAAGTAGGACTGCACAGTCCTCTGTGGAAATGGGGATGGCGAAATGGTGGACAGACTTAGGCAGGGGCGAATGTCAGGGAGTCAAGAATTCTGTTTCAGACTTTTTTGCAATGGGATTTTCTTCTTTCCTTTGTTTATTCTGATCACTTGGTCCATGTTGCTTCGTGGTGCATTTCTCTACCTACCAGAACCTCAGGAAATGCTGACAGTATGGCAGTTGAGGTGAGATTTCTGGAGCTAGAACTGGTACCAAGTCATGACCCCTAGTCCTGAAGGAGTGCCGTGGTCAGAGCTGACAGTGTCTTCCTCAGCATGTTGACCAGGCCACTCCACTGTGTTCTTCCAGGCTCCCAGATCCAGCACCTGACGCAGGTGGGAATTGCCAGCAGAATGGGAGCTCAGCCGGTAGAAATCCCATCAAGCAGAGGCAGCCAGTATGGGGCGCCAGGCTGGCCTTCATATGGGGAAGATGAAGCGGGGCGAAGAGAGGCTGTGAGTATTTCCTGTTTGAGTCGTCAATTAAAATTTAGAGATAGGCTGGGCATGGTGGCTCACGCCTGTAATCCCAGCACTCTGGGAGGCTGAGGTGGGCAGATCATGAGGTCAGGAGTTCCAGACCAGCCTGGTCAACATAGTGAAACCAGGTCTCTACTGAAAATACAAAAAGCCCCACAAAAATTAGCTGGGTGTGGTGGTGGGCACCTGTAGTCTCAGCTACTTGGGATGCTGAGGCAGGAGAATCACTTGAACCCGGAAGGCGGAGGTTGTAGTGAGCCGAGATCGCACCACAACACTCCAGCTTGGGTGACAGAGTGAGACTCTGTCTCAAAGAAAAACAAATGTAGACATAATCCCTCAATTTAGCAACTTCTGCTTTGCGGGTCCCTTTTTAAAACTGACACTAAAAAAAACTTCAAATCTCTCTCGCGTTTCCCAATTGCTTGGGTTTCGGTTTATGGTTTTAGCATCTCACTTTTGGGAAGGAAGTATATAATTTTTCTTGAGGCAGAATTCAAGCTTTCAATAGTAAATTTGAATCTATAGTTGACTAAACTCTGGAGTTCATGTTTGGTGGGATCGCCGTATAGAAATTCCTGCTCTTCCACAGCATTTGTGATTCATTGTGGGTTTATTAACGTCATTTGTATTGTGACCATGAGTAGGTAATTTTGTAATAAGCACACAACTGGGGACATTTTAAGACACAGGCTTTCTTTTTGAGACTTCTGTTCGCTCACTCAATATGAGCACTGGTAATTCCTAAAAGTGCTTTCATTTGCTTTTCTCAAGAACTGTATATCCTGGGAGAATAAATTAATGAAGTTGAAAATGAAAACCAGAATATTACTTTTTGTTTTATCCTTATCATTATGCTACAGCATTCGTTGCATTTCTGTACCTTCCCAACAGACACACTAAATTCCTTTCATGGCTGGATGCTCTTGCTTAATGAAAGGACACTAACTTTAGAATATGACGTTTCCCTAAAAGAGACAGTGTAATAGTCTCAAGTCTGCTTTAAGTTTGCTGCCATTTCTCTTTTTTTGTCTTCATGTTGCCCAGCTTAGATTCATGAGGTGTTTGGGGTTGGTTTTGGTGTTAAGGGTCTCACTATGTTGACCATGCTCGTCTCAAACTCCTGGCCTCAAGGCAGTCCTCTCTCCTTGACCTCCCAAAGGATTGGGATTACAGGCGTGAGCCACCATGCCTGGCATGGGGTGTTAAGATTTTCCTGTCACATCCACTTTGGAGCACCACTTGGTCACTGTTTGGAGAAGTGGAATGTAGAAAGTACCTAGAGCTGGAATGCCATCTTTGGCTCACAAATAACTTGGCCCCAGCATATGTTTTTTAGTACGCAGATTTAAGTACTCTTACATATAAATGCAAAGAGACATTTTTTTCCACTGAGAAAAAAAAAAACCATGAAAAAAAATCTGAAAAGTGTAATAATTCTTGTGAAACTACTGCCAAATTAATCTCTATGCTGCAAATATCAGCAACAGTATTTTATGCTTTAGTGCAGATAACTTTTTAAAGAAAAGGCTCTACAGAGCCCTCAGTAGACAGACAGACACACACACACACACACACACACACACACACACACACAGACACAGACAGACACACACACACAAAGAGAGCAGCTAGATAAAGCAGAAGATGATTTCGTGAGCTCCAGTCCAGGGCAGAGGCAGCTGTCCTCCTTGTCTGTCTTGCGTGGATCCCCTTACCTCCTTCAGCAATCAGATATCACGTGGCCTTTCACCTCCCGGAGCACTCCAGCCTCCCCCCTCCCTGTTCTCCCCAGCCCCGTGGTGTCTTCACCCCTCATCTCCACACGGGGGCGTAGGCGGCAGGGCCCTGTTGGAGGGCTGAGTTCGTGGATGGATGTGGGCGGTCCTGGGAACCTTCCCAAAGCCAGTTTGCGCTTGACATTCCCGCTTTTCCTTCTGTAGGAAGTGCAGTAACGTTTGCCGTGTTTTTCAGACACACATGCTCGGACATCAAGAGTATTCTTCTTCACCGCTATTTCAGGTGCCAAGGACTTCAGGCAGGGAGCCCTCAGCTCCTCCCGGGAACCTCCCCCACCGGGGGCTGCAGGGGCCCGGGCTGGGTTACCCCACCAGCTCCACGGAAGACCTCCAGCCCGGCCACTCCTCAGCCTCTCTCATCAAAGCGATCCGCGAGGAGCTCCTCCGGCTCTCCCAGAAACAGAGCACCGTGCAGAACTTCCACAGCTGATCGGCCCGCCTCGCAGATTTGCCAAGTATCCGCTTCCCGTGGAAGCAAGACCAAAAGGAAATCAAATGAGTGGGTGTTTGTAAGAGGAAGGAGCGCCTCCTGGGCAGCCTGCCCGCCGGAGGGAGCAAGTTGCGATTTACAAGATGCCATAAGTCACGTGACAGCTCGTGAGCCTTTCACTGGGCTGGCAATTGTGTGACCACTTGGGTTCGGTTGAAATGTATGTACTTTGGCCAAAAGCCAGCAGCACTTCACAAAAACAAAACACAAAGCTAAGCTAACAAAAAGACTGCATTCGTCTCTTTTTAAAAGGCAGTGATTAAAATGTATAGACGGCATAGGGATGAAAGGAACCCAGCGTTTCCGTAGGATGGAGACTGGTACGTGTACGATGAACCTGCTGCTTTGTTTTCTGAGAAGAGGTTTGAAGACGTTTTGTGAACAGCCTGATTTTTCTCTTTTACTCCATAGGAACTTATTTTAATAGTAACATTAACGACAAGAATACTAAGACTGTTTGGGAATTTTAAAAAGCTACTAGTGAGAAACCAAATGATAGGTTGTAGAGCCTGATGACTCCACACGAAGCCATCACCTGCATTCTTCCTCCTCCTTCTGGTGCTACAGTTCCGAGGGCCCTTCCCTTCATGTCTGAAATGCAACTTTGGCTGTTTCAGTGGAAGAATAAGTTAAAGGTTTCATTTTGTCCTAGAAAAAAAAAATCCCTCCCAAAGCAGGGCAAACAGCTGAATATTTATTTGGTTATCCAAAATACAGATCGAAGATTAGATCTACGTTCTTAATTACTTTTGCCGTTTCTTAATTGGGCACACGTAACTCCTGGCCACGTCCCAGTTCGGCACCAGTCACTAAGCCCAATCCTATAAAATGAGGCTTTTGAGAGGTCCTCACTGATCCTTTCTTCCACTTTGCTGTTGATTTGTTCACAAATTATGTTTGAATGAGAAATCTTCTGTAAGCAAAAGTTATGTAATAATTCCCGGGACCACCAAATTGTTACGCATACATCCCTACGAGTCACATGCCCTGTTTTCAAAACCTGGAAATGAAATTGAGTTCAGTTCAGCCTCCCTGTAACGTGATTCGTTATGTAAAAGAGCTTTGAGACTTCAAGGGAAAGGAGAGAGTTGCTTCTCATTTCTGATTTTATTGTGCTATTATTCTGTCGAGTGGCTATTAAAATTGTCTTACGCTCCTTGGGCCTAAGAGGGGATCATCTCGATGAAGATTTACTCCTGATGTAAACATTTCCCCACGTTCCAAATCATGGTAAAGGAAACAGTGACAAGGGCCATTCTGTTTTCTGGTACCTGAGTGAAACTCAGAAGAAAAGCAGGCTTAGCTAAGAGATTTTTCACTATGAACCCGTTTTTATTAGATCAACTAATACAGTCATGCATCGCTTAATGATGGGGATGCGTTCTGGGAAATGTGTCATCAGGCTGTTTTGTTGCTGTGCCAACATTCTAGAAGGTACTTACACAACCTACATGGTCTAGCCTACTACACACCTAGGCTGTGTGACGTGGTCTATTGCTCTTAGGCTACAAACCTGTACAGCATGTTACTGTGCTGAACACAGTGGTATCTGTGTATCTAAACATAGCTAAACATAGAAAAGGTATGGTAAAAATACAGTTTTATAATCTTATGGGGTTACCATCAATATGCAGACCGTCATTGACCAAAACATCCTTATGTGTGCATGACTACTTTTAATTGAATAACAGGTGAGGGGCTAGAATTTGGGGCTCTCACTAATCAAAACCTGTGTATCTGTGCCAAGTTTTGAGATCCCTAAAACAGCGAAAACAGGTTTCCAAAATGGAATCATTGGATTTCAAAAATCGTGTTTCAGGCCTGTCGTACAGATTTAGAGTCTTACAATATGAGGAAAGTTGGTTCTGGGAAGTTAAGGTGGAGCTAGTGTTCATCTGGACACCTCCGAAACAGAAGGGGTGCAGGAGAGTAAGTCTCTCAAGGATGATAAATAAAGGACGGGCAGCATCTTGTCCTCAGAGGCTCCAAGGAGCATTGGAGAGAAGGCCGCCTTCTGGGCTTGACATCTTGGTCTTGGTTTAATACTAGACTTTCCCCAAACTGAAGGATTCTCTTTGCATGTCACTCAGAAATACCAGTTTTGCTGAATATTGTATTAAGAAGTTCAGATATCCAAGCAGAATTTTATTGTGGACACCTTATAATGAATTCAAATCGTGTGACAGCAAATGGGATAAATGGCCCCTTCTCTCCCAGTTCTGCTCGGTGCCATAAGGGTTTGCACATAGAGTATATTAAACATGGTGACCTCCTTTGAGCGTTGCAGAAAGAGGGCTGTGTTTCAAAGTGGGCTGACTGTAACAGCAATTTTGATGCCTTTCAAACTACCATAAAGGGATTTTAATTGTATTTTTATTCTTAGGAACAATACACCTTTAAACAGATGTCAAGACCAAAGATGACGTGTAATAAACAGCCAGTGGTTATGGGGTGGTGCGAGCAGGCCCCTGGGCGCCCTGATCGCCGGCACTCCATTGGTGGTCATAAAGCACACGTGGTTTGCACTTGCTTCCCCTCAATGCCTGCCACAACAGTTTTACCGATCACCAAACTCAGAACAAACTAGCTGTGTGGGCAGCACCATTCCCCCAGGTGTCTTCAGACACTCAGTTAACATGATCCGTGAAAAGAAGGTCCTCGTGTGGACGGTGTGTGGCTTTGGAGTCCATTTCTGGAAGCACTCTACAATGAACAGTTGAATTTTATGTCTATTCTTTTTTCCTATTTTAAAAAGTTCCAGTGGTAACACAAACTGTACATTTGAGTCAGAATGTTTGGAGAGATGATATTTTTTTCAGAGTCTACTTTGTCACTCACTGACCGTGTCAGATTCCTTCTCTGAACTTCATTCTCCCCTTCAGCCAAACAAGAACAGGCCTCCCCCACCACCTCCCAGGCTCCCTAGTTGTGAGAATCAGATGCGATCATGTGTGCGAATGTTCTGTGAGGAGGAAGCATAAAGCACTGTGAAAATGTAACGTGCTATCGATGTGGATGCCCTAAGATGAGCGCTGTGATACGCTACGCTCCTGCAGTGAGTGGGTTCACACAATGAGCAAAGCTGAAAGTTCCATGTGACTCATCTTCCTCATTCCCATTTTGCTTTAAATTCACTTCCTTAACTAATTTTCAAATGGCATTTAATAAGCATCTTTCTGCTCCTGACTTTCTGGCGTCTCTGGCCCCAAATAAGCCAGCAGACATGAGCCTTGCCTTCTGAGATTTTAGAATCTAAGATAGTACAAGTGGGTATAAAAGATGGAAGATACAGTTAAATAACATGGTTTAAACATCAGTAAGATTCATTCAAAGAGGTCAGGCGTGGTGGCTCACGCCTGTAATCCCGGCACTTAGGGAGGCTGAAGCAGGTGGATCACTTGAGATCAGGAGTTTGAAACCAGCCTGACCAACGTGATGAAACCCCGTCTCTCCAAAAAATACAAAAATTAGCTGGGTGTGGTGGCACATACCTGTAGTCCCAGCTGAGGCATGAGAATCGCTTAAACCTGGGGGACAGAGATTGCAGTGAGCCGAGATCGCACCACTGCACTCCTGCCTGGGTGACAGAGCAAGAGTCTGTCTCAAAAAGAAAAAAGGACACAAATGCATTAGGTACCCAGAAGAAGTTGCGGAAGTTGCATGTTTGAAAATGTGGGATCTCGGGGAGCCGTCAACTTCAGAAGTGACTTTGAAGGCAGGACAGCTACCCAGGCCAATGGTGTGGAAGGAAGAGCTGAGCTGTAGGCATGGGCTGCAGCTGCCAGTGAAAACGAACCTGATCTTGATCCGCCTTAGTGTGGGGACAGAATCCCCAACTGCACTATTGAGGGAGTTTTAGAAGAGAAGGAAGAGGTGCTAGGAGGATGCTTTTGCAGTCATACCGCAAGGAAATGACCAGGGCTGTGAAGATCTACAGAGGAAGTGCTCCAGTGTGGGGGTGGGGGCAAGGGAAGAGGACGAAAATGATGAGAATGACACTGAGGCCGTTGTTTCGAGTCGATCTCAGCAGTGTTTGGCCACCCCAAATCCTTTGTGGAGCATAGTGAGTGATCAATATATATATTCAGCTTCTTTACAGCTACCTACAGGTTTTTCATCAAATTTTATTAATTTCATAGTGTTTTGATTTGGGTGGCTTTTAAGCTGTGGGTGTTTGCCAGCCAGATATTTCCTGGCATGCCGCCTGTGAGGCAAAGCACAGGTGAAGGTAGGCACGAAAGGCTTTGGGCTAGAACCAGCAGTTCTGTGCTGTAGGAGTCTCTCATTTCCCACGGACAGGGTCACTGTTCCTGCATTTGCACCGTAAGTGCTCCAGTGACCACACCAGTCATTCGGACACCGATTTGCAATGCATTGGTGGTAATTCACAAATTCATCGTTACATAAGCCTCTCTTACCCCTTTCATACTCGATTCTCAGACATGAATGAATTTGCTGTTGGGAAGGAAAGCTGGTTAAGGTTCTGGGCACAGGGGTAGGGGGACCCCAGTCTTAACTCCCACGCTAACTTTAGTGGAGTTTTCACTGTCGTCATTTCTACCTCCGGAGCAAGGTTCCAACGCCAGTACCAGAGCCTGCTTATCCACATTTGCCCTGGATGGGAGCGGGAGAAAGTTCACTTCTGCACCAGCAGACAGCATGTGAACACAAAACACATTTCTGTGGCATAGTCAGTTGAACTTCGTTTTTACATTTAACATGTTAACACATTCTAACAGGGTTTCTACGAGCAGCTGCTGTAACAAAATGTAAGACTTAACGCTTGTTATCTAATGAACAAGGAGTGTGTGCACTTCAGGTCTCTTGATATTCTTGGAGGTGATTGTCAGTGTTTAAATAGGACTACTTTCTTCACTGTGAAGATGACTGGAAAATTGGAACATCATGGTACATTGCTAAGTTCATGCTTGTGTGTGTGACAGTAGACTGATAATTTATCTTCAAACACAGCAGCATTGAAATTTAGAAAAAGAAAATTAAATGCCTTTGGAAACATGAAATAAAGTTAGGAGCCAGTGAGAAAGTGACAAGCAATGAATGTCTTAATGCACTATAGTTAAAATGCTTCCCACAGGGTAGAGAATTATCCAGGATCCTTACTTTTCCTTCTTCCTCCAGGTCTTTCAGGGGTCACTTCACATTTCTAAAAAACAGTGAGTAGTCTGGGCCTGGTGGCTCACGCCTCTAATCTTGACACTTTGGGAGGCTGAGACAGGAGGATCACTTGAAGCCAGGAGTTTGAGACCAGCTTGGGCAACAGAGTGAGACCCTGTCTCTACAAAAAAATTTAAAAATTAGCTGAGCATGATGGCATGTGCCAGTAGTCCCAGCTACTCAAAAGGCTAAGACCGGAGGATTGCTTGAGCCAAGGAGTTGGAGGCTGCAGTGAGCTATGATCATGTCACTGCACCCCAGGCTGGGCTACAGGGTGATGTCCCGTCTCTGAAAAAAAAAAAAAAGTGAATAGGTAAAAGGGACAGAGGTGAAATTTTGAGTGATTTGAGCCTCTTGCAGTCCCTGATTACACAGAACCTTTCTGGGCTACTTGCAGCATCAGGAATAGTCTTTCTTGTACTTGCCAGATTTCAAGTATTCATAACTTGACTCCCTAAGTGTACAAGTTGGGAACAGTACAGAGCCAAGTTCAAGTCACATACCCTGTACTGTGCCTCCTGTAAATGTGGGGAGAGAAGAGGGAGGTATGAGAGGAATTGAGGCTCCACTCATTCATTTAGTTGCTCTAAGTACCAGAGGACTCGTTTCAGAGAAGGGGAGTAGAAACACCCTCAACTTTGCCCTCCTCTGGAGCATCTCTGGGACGCATGGAGCCTGGGCTAGCGTGAACAGGAAAGGTTGCTCGGCAGAGCTGCCCTCGCGTGCTGACTTGTCTCCCCCTCCTTTGTCAAGGTCCATGTTTTTCTGGCTTTTCCTGTGCACTCATTCCTAGATTATGAGCATTCATGTACGAAAATGTGCAGAGCAAATTGGGGCCACCTGTGGCGTCAATACTGCAACTTAAACTTGACAATCATAGTTTGCTGGTCTCAAACAGGCACTTAAATCTCAGTATGGGTATACGATTTAATAATCGACCCCTCCCTTCTATTTGTCGGTTATGTTTCTATCCTTCAATAGCTGCACTGTTTTCTAATGTGCTGTAGAGTTTTTGAAATAATTTATGCAAGTATTTGGTTCCCATGTTTACAGTTTATACAGCTTTCCTAGCATTTTAAATGGAAATGTCAATAAATGCCATGAATTGGTGTCAAAGTGATATTTTCTGTTGATTTCCTTTGCAACATGATCGTTTTCTTGTTTGTAAAATGTGAGACGTTGGATGAGATGATCTTTCCATTCTCTAATTTTGTGCCTCTGGTGAGAACCTCTAGTACTTTTGTTACTGGTGGTGGGTGTCCAGGTTCTTGGCGTCTTGAACAAAGAATTGGACAAAACTCACAAAGCAAGGAAAGAATGAAGAAATGTGTAGAAAATGAAAATACACCCCACAGTGTGGGTATGGGCCTGAGCATAGGGGCTCAAGGGCCCCGTTACAGAAGTTGTGGGGGTTTAAACACTCTCTAGGCGTTTCCACTGGTTACTTGGTGTACGCCCTATGTAAATGAAGAGGATTAAGTAAAGTCATGTGGTCATTTACTCGGCCTGTACCCTATGGAGAAGATCTTTCTTGTCCTAGCTGAAGTGTGACTCGGCCTTACGTCCCCTGTCTCCGGACCCCATTTTCCTGCCTCACCTTCATTGTCCAAGGAATTCAGTTGAAGGTATTCCATTCAGTGTGTGGAATTTGCAGACTTGTTTTCACTGCTGTTTGCCTGTGCCACTCCTTTCTACTCCGTTTAATTTGATTGCTACCCCCTTATCAAATGGGTGGATCCACTAAGAGCAGATCCAGCTTGGAATTAAAAGATTAATACTATACAATGTAGGAAGAGGAGAAGACCAAAGTCCACACAGACTCAGAAGGTCATAGGGTAAACCTGGAGTTTACGAAACCCAAGACAACAAGAATCCCTTGAAACTTAGAGAAGGGGACAGGCATGGTGACTCACACCTGTCATTCCAGCACTCTGGGAGGCCGAGGCAGGTGAATCACTTGAGGCCAGGAGTTTGAGACCAGCCTGGCCAACATGGGGAAACCCCATCTCTAATAAAAGTACAAAAAAAAAAAATTTAGCTGTGCATGGTGGTGGGTACCTGTAATCCCAGCTACTTAGGAGGCTGAGGCAGGAGAATTGCTTGAACCTGGGAGGCGGAGGTTGCAGTGAGCCAAGATTGTGCCACTGCCCTCCAGCCTGGGCAACAGAATGTAACTCTGTCTCAAAACAAAACAAAATAAAACAAAAACAGAACTCAGAAAAGGAAAAGGACCTCAAAACACAGTGGAATATAACAACTAAATGATGCAGAATCCTGGATAGGATCTTGTAATGACAGCAATCACAAAAGAGAATATTAGTGGGGAAACATGAAACCCAAATAAAGTCTATAGTTAACAGTATTGTGCAAAGATTAATGTATTGGTTTTGCTAACTTTATTATGGTTATTGAGATTTTAATGTTAGAGGAAGCTATGTAAAAGGTATCCTGAAACTCTCTAAATCAGTTTTGCATCTTCTAAATCTAAAAGTATTTAAAATTATAAACATGAGCTGGGCGTGGTGGCTTATGCCTGTAATCCCAGCACTTTGGGAGGCTGAGGCGGGTGGATTACAAGGTCAGGAGTTCAAGACCAACCTGGCCAACTTGGTGAAACCCTGTTTCTACTAAAATTACAAAAATTTGCCAGGCATGGTGGCACATCCCTGTAATCCCAGCTACTCAAGAGGCTGAGGCAGGAGAATCACCTGAAGCTGGGAGGCGGAGGTTGCATCACAGCAGTGCACTCCAGCCTGGGCAAGAGAGCGAGACTCCGTCTCAAAACATCAATTATTATATATATATGTATATATATGTGTGTATAATGTATTATATATATACATATATATGTATACATACACACATATATACATACACATATATATAACATGAATCTGGCACAGATTAAAGCCCACAGACCTTCTGCAGAGGCCAATATAATCTTGACCTGTGCATCCACAACCCAGTGGCTGCAGTACTTCTCAGGGCAAGCTGCTAACTTTGCAACCACAGTTAACAATTGCAAGTCTTGGCAGAAAATAAGCCCTCAAGAAGAGAGCTCATGGGATCAACCAAAAGGATAATTCAAACCTAAAAATTCAACAAAAGAGGCCAATATGAAAGAGTTAAATAATGTTAAAGAGGTTAAAAAGAACTAAGAACAGGATGTTACATAAAAGTCTAAGCAAATTTGCCAAAACCAAAAATAAGTTCTCAAAAGAATAGGAATTTTTTTTTTGAGACAGAGTCTTGCCCTGTCCCCCAGGCTGAAGTGCAGTGATGCAATCTCAGCTCACTGCAACCTCCGCCTCCCAGGTTCAAGCGATTCTCCTGCCTCAGCCTCCCAAGTAACTGGGATTACAGGTGCCCACCACCACTCCCAGCTAATTTTTGTATTTTTAGTAGAGATGGGGTTTCACCATGTTAGTGGGCTGGTCTCGAACTCCTAGTCTCAAGCAATCCACCCACCTTAGCCTCCCAAAATGTTGAGATTGCAGGTGTGAGTCACGCTGCACCCAGCCAGAAAAGAAATCTTTAAAAAACACAATATACATGCAATGGTCAGATATTTTAATGTTTTACACATCGCTGAAGAAATAACAGTTTTAATTAATAACTTTATATTATGTTTTAATCTAACTTTAGATGGAAAACAACAAAAATAGTGAAAACTAACTGGTAGAACTTATTACCCTGCAAGATTTTATATGCTCCAAACAGAAATGGAAATGATAGAAGAGCAAGGAGTTTCTAGAAACAGCTAAGACTTACAAGAAAGGGCAGGCTGGGCCCACACACATCCTGAACCCTGAGTTTAAATGAACATAGCTGGGCATGGTAGCTCACACCTGTAATCCCAGCACTTTGGGAGGCTGAGGCAGGTGGATCACCTGAGGTTGGGAGTTTGAGACCACCCTGAGTAATATGGAGAAACCCTGTGTCTACTAAAAATACAAAATTAGTTAGGTGTGGTGGCGCATGCCTGTAATCCCAGCTACTTGGGAGGCTGAGGCAGGAGAATGGCTTGAACCCGGGAGGCGGAGGTTGCAGTGAGTATAGTAGTGCAGAATGCAATACTATTCTGTTTTTTGAAAAAGTGTACAAAGTGATTGTGCCATTGCGCTCCAGCCTGGGCAAAAGAGTGAAACTCCGTCTCAAATAAATATATATGGATTTGAGCCATGATTGGCATTTCTTGTCTCTCTCTCTCTCCTCTTCCTCTTTGCAGCTGCCAAGCAGAGCTTAAAGTATAAAGAAAAGAATAACAAGAACAGAGCTCCTTTTGTTCAGCTTCTGAGTTAGGTAATTAATGAAAAATTCTCATTGGATGATGCTGTATTAAGTAACCTGCTTCCTCTACAGAACTGTAGCACTTTCCTTGCCACACCCATCCCGGAATAAATGGAGGTGGGTGAGTTTGATTTCTCTGCTGCTAAAGACTGGAAAATTATAGCCACAAACCTAGGTAAACCACATTTGTGTAGCTGAACTATTATTTGTTGTGCTTGTGCCAAGGTATAGCATTACAGAAGTGTAAAACACAGAACCTATTTGGAAAACACGGGAAGTTGTTTCTGAGTGCCTGGAAGTTGTTTCTTGTTCCATCAGTATCTTGAAAATATGCATTAGTGTAAGTCCAGGTATATGTTGGAGATACTGCAGATTCGGTTCCAGACCACTGCAGTAAAGCAAATCATGAACTTTGTGATTTTCCACTGTATACAGAAGCTATATGTACACTGTGCTGTAGCCTATTAGGTATGCAATACTATTCTGTTTTTTAAAAAAGTGCACATGCTCTAATTTAAAAATACTTTGTTGTTGAAAATGCTAACAATTCTCTGAGCCTTCAGCAGGTCATAGTCTTTTTGCTGGTGGAGCGTCTTGCCTCCCTGTTGATGGTTGCTGACCGATCAGGGTGGTGGTTGATGAAGGTTGGGGTGGCTATGACAATTTCTTAAAATGCACAACTTCTTAAAATGCACAATTTTTTAAGATGAACTTTGCCACATCAATGGTGTTGGAAATAGATGCTCGGTGCTGCAAAGAAAAATGAGCACTTAGACAAAGGATCTTTCAGCAACGCAATTTTTACTTCCTGGACTTCAGGAAGGGTACTCTCACTAGCCATCTTGCCATGAGAGTACAACGAATAAAGGAACACGCACAAATTTATCCCTTACGCATTTGGGGTTGTCCTTACTGCTGTGTCTGATCTCTGTTGGCTGGAGCCAGACCTCACAATCTAAACTAAAACAACTTTAAACTTTTCTAAACAGGTAAAAGCAATGGAGAGCTGAGACATGCCTGTGAGCACATCCAGCACAGATATCTTGGTTAAAGTACAAGGACATAGAGTGTACTACATGCCTGTAAGCACGGCATTTCTAACAGCTACATAGGGTAGGGCTTAACAAAGTTATTAACACACATTCTCTAACAAGAAAGGAAACTTTAAAAAGGAACTTTTCTACTTCCCACAAATGGATTCTTTCTTGATGGAGGATTTCTCTGCAGCATGTGATACTGTTTGATAGTATTTGACCCACGGTAGAACTTCCTCCAAAATTGGAGTCAATCCTCCCAAACTGCCAACTGCTTTATCAACTAGGTTTATGGGGTATTCTACATCATCTACATCCTTTGTTGTCATTTCAACGATGTTCACAGCATTTTCATCAGGACTAGATTCCATCTCAACAAAAACCACTGTCTTTCTTTATTCATTCGTAAGAAACAACTCCTCAACTGTTCAGGTTTGACCATGAGATTGCAGCAATTCAGTCACATCTGTGGACTCCACTGCTCATGCTCCTGCTGATTCCACCCCATCTGCAGTGACTTCCTCCACCGAGGTCCTGAACTCCTCGTCCATGAGGATTGGAATCAATTCTTCCAAACCCCTATTAATGTTGATATTTTGACCTCCTCCCATGAATTGTGAATGTTCTTAATGGCAACTAGAGTGAGGAATCATTTCCAGAAGCGTTTCAATTGACTTTGCCCAGATCCATCAGGGGAATCACTATCTATAGCAGGTATAGCCTTATGAAATGTATATATTTTTTTGAGACAGGGTCTTATTCTGTCACCCAAGCTGGAGTACAGTGGTGTGACTGGTACTTACCGTAACCTCCACCTCCCAGGCTCAAGCAATCCTCCCACTTCAGCCTTCCCAGCAGCTGGAACTACAGGAGCATGCAACCACACCCAGCTAATTTTTTTGGAATTTTTGTAGAGATGGGGTTTTGCCGTGTTGCCCAGGCTGGTCTCGAACTTTTGAGCTCAAGCAATCCAACTGCCTCGTCTTCCTGAAGTGTTGGGATTACAGGAATGAACCACTGTGTCTGGCCTGAAATGTATTTCTTAATAAGACTTGGAAGTCAAAATGACTCCTTGATTCCTGGGCTACAGAATGGATATTGTGTTACATATGAAAACAACAATTAATCTCTTTGTACATCTCCGTCAGAGCTCTTGGGTGACTAGTAGCACTGTCAATGAGCAGTATTACTTTTAAAGGGATCTTTTTTCTTGAGCAATAGGTCTCAACAGTGGGCTTAAAATATTCTTTAAACCATGCTATAACAGATGTGCTGTCATCCAGACTTTGTTGTTCCATGTATAGAGCACAGGCAGAGTAGATTTAGCATAATTCTTACGGGCGATAGGATTTTCAGAATGCTCAATGAGCACTGGCTTCAACTTGAACTCACCAGCTGCATTCACCCCTAACAAGAGAGTCAGCCTGTCCTTTGAAGCTTTGAAGCCAGGCATTGACTTTTCCTTCTCATCTCTTGCTATGAAAGTACTAGATGGCATCTTCTTCAGTGGAAGGCTGTTCAGCTACACTGAAAATCTGTTTTTTACTGTAGCCATCTTCATCGGTTTTCTTGATTAGAGCTTATGGTTAACTTGCTGCAGCTTCTGAATCAGCACTTGCTGCTTTACTTTTACGCACTTTGATGTTATAGAGACAGTTTCTTTCCTTAAACCTCGTGAACCAACCTCTGCTAGCTTCAACCCTTTCTTCTTCAGCTTCCTCACCTCTCTTAGCCTTCATAGAATTGAAGAGAGTTGGAGCCTGGCTCTGGATTGGGCTCTGGCTGAAGGGAATGTTGTGGCCAGATTGATCTTCTATTCAGACCACTCAGACTTTCTCCATATGAGCAATAAGGCTGTTCCACTTTCTCATCCTTCGTGTGTGCACTGAGGCAGTACTTTTCATTTTGTTCAAACTTTTTCTTTACATTCATAACTTGGCCATCTATTTGGCACAAGAGGCCCAACTTTGGGCCTGTCTCAGCTTGTGACATGTCTTCCTCACCAAGCTTAATCATTTCTAGCTTTTCATTTAGAATGAAGGACGTAGGACTCTTCCTTTCACATGAGCACTTAGAGGCCATTGTAGGGTTGTTAACTGGCCTAATTTGAGTATTGTTTTATCTCAGGAATAGGGAGGCCCCAAAAGAGGGAGAGAGATAGGAATGGCCAGTTTGTGGAGCAGTGAGAACACACACAACGTTTATTGATTCAGTTCATTGTCTTATATGGGTGAGGTTTGTGGTACTATAAAACAATTATAGTCGTAATATCAAAGATCACTTATAATAGATCACCATGACAGATATAATAATAATGAAAAAGTTGGAAATGTTGCAAGATTACCAAAATGTGGCACAGAGACCCGGGAGCATGTGCTGTTGAAAAAATGGTACCAATGTGCTCTACAGGGTTGCCACAATCTTTAACTTGTAAAAAAAAAGTGTAATGTCTATCCAGAAATCTTCAATTTGTAGAAAACTACAATATCTATGAAGCACATTAAAGCAAAGTGCAATAGAATGAGGCGTGCTTATGTGTACCTAGAAGTACAGATTTGTATAATTTTTTCTGCATAATGTTTCCTTGGATGGATCTATCATAATCATTCCCCTAATGTTAAACATATGGTTGCTTTTAATGTTTTGCTATTATAAATAATGGTGTGCTATCTCTGTATCTCTGTACAAATTGTCTAGGTCTCATATTATTTCTTTTTTTTTTAGACAGAGTTTCCCTCTTGTTGCCCAGCCTGGAGTGCAATGGCGCAATCTTGGCTCACGACAATCTCTGCCTCCTAGGTTTAAGCAATTCTCCTGCATCAGCCTCCCGAGTAGCTGGGATTGCAGGCATGCACCACCACGCCCAGCTAATTTTGTCTTTTCAGTAGAGACAGAGTTTCTCCATGTTGGTGAGGCTGGTCTCAAACTCCTGATACGCAGGCCTTGGCCTCCCAAAGTTCTGGGATTACAGGCATGTGTCATGGTGCCTGGCCAGTGTCATATTATTTCTTTAGAATAAATTCCTGGAGATAAAATTACTGAAACAGATGGCCTGAATAGATTGAAAGGATTTTATTCCAAAATATCAATTATATTTCAGAAATCCTGGTTAAACTTATTTCCCTAAAAAAAATGTATACCCCTAATGTTCATGTTTAACAATACATCTAACTGTACCTTCACCAGCATAAGGACTACATGTATATACTTTTTAGCATTTTACAATTTGGCCAATTAAAAAATTCTAATGAGTTTTCATAGTTATCATTTGTAGCTATATAATATCCCAAGTAATACTATTTTGCCATTACCTTATTATTTGATATTTAATTTCTTTTCCCAGTATATTGCATTATCTGGAATAGCAAATTATTAGAAACAACTATTATTTTTCCAGATTATTTCCCTAGCTTTTGCTTTTTTTTCCCTTTGAATTATTTTTCTATTGGGCAAATTATTAAAATTAGGTCATAAGACGTGGACATTTTCAGTATATAGGATTTTAAGAGACTCCTTTATAATGTGTTGGCTATCATTCACTGGTTACCAAATAGAGACAGACCATCTTTCTTGAGGTGTGGATAAATGTGTGTGTGTGTGTGTGTGTGTATGTGTGTGTGTGTGTGTGTGAGAGAGAGACAGAGAGAGAGAGAGAGAGAATGAGTCAGAGAGAGAGAGTCAGAGAGACAGAGAGAGAGAGAAGAGAAGATGGAACTTGACTTCTAATGTTACTTTCAACTCAGATTCTGTGACTCACTATATTGTCCCAGTATCTAAAGCAGTCTTGCAGATGAGGGTTTAAAGCAGAGAATTTCTAGCCTGGAGAGGATCAGCTACTTTAAAAAATATCCATGCTGAGCTGCTTAACCTGATGTGACTTTGACCAACTCCTATTATCTCCTTGGGTTTCATGGAAAGCCATAAATACAAGTAAAAAATAAATTATGTGACCAACATGAACTGTTTAGCTGAACATCTCTGGGTAAAAAATTAAAATGTCATCACCCTTAGATAATCATTATGTTCTGATTTGCCTTACATGCAAATTCCTCCCATCATGCAGATCTTATGCAGATGACCCCTGACCAACACCCCCTCAGCTGCGTCCCCATCCCAGGGCTTTTCAAAGGGAGTCGCCTGGCCTTGCCCTCAGGAAGTTGGGAGGTGAGAGATTTGTTTGCTCCTGTGATCTGGCTGCATTTCATGTGGTCTTCATCCAGAGATGGATTGGAAAGCTACCATCTCTGGAAGCAGACTGGAGATGCTGGGAGACTATGGGAGGTTTTATTTGTCTCTGGGAAAATTTAGCTGTTGTGGTGATGTATCAAGTCTATGAAAACTATTTTTAACTGTTAAAAGTCATTTTAAAGAGCTGGGCATGGAAGCTCACACCTGTAATCCCAGCACTTTGGGAGACTGAGGTGAGTGGATCACCTGAGGTCAGGAGGCCTGGCCAACATGAAGAAACCCTGTCTGTACTAAAAAAAATACAAAAACTTAGCCGGGTGTGGTGGCGCGCACCTGTAATCCCAGCTACTCAGGAGGCTGAGGTAGGAGAATCGCCGGAACCCGGGAGTCAGAGGAGGTTGTGGTGAGCCAAGATCATGCCATTGCACTCCAGCCTGGGTGACAGAACAAGACTGTCTGAAAAAGAAAAAAAAAAAGTCATTTAAAAATTATTGAAACTCTTGCCTACCTGGCATGTACATTCTAGTTTAAGCCTTCTAGGGCACAATGCTAGAGGTTTTTCTCAACAGCTTGGTGTGTGACACAGCTATCTTCTACCCTCCTAACCTGGTTGTGTTGTTTGTTCTCACTGCTAGACAGATGTTCAGAATGGAGCGATAGTATCTGCATTTTAGTTCATTTCTGGGAAAAACACACTGTGATTTCATACAGAGTTCCAAAAAGGTCAACAACAGGGTCACCATCTTGAACACGTTTTCTTCCTTTGTATCTCCCCAAATCTGGCATGATGCCAGCCTATCAGATGCTGAAAATTTATTTTTAATTTTAATAACCCGGCCTCAGGTATAAAGGTAAAAATCTACCCATAGGTATATAGTAAGATGGAGGACATTTTATTATTTAATTCTGCTAAAATGCACACTCCCTAGAATTTTATTTATAACTATCTTCTTAAAAACCATGTTAGGCTGGGCACGGTGGCTCATGCCTATAATCCCAGCACTTTTGGAGGCCGAGGTGGGCAAATAACCTGAGACCAGGAGTTTGAGATCAGCCTGGCCAACGTGGCAAAACTCGTGGCTCTACTATAAATAAATAAATAAGCCAGCCGGTGTGGTCCCAGCTACTTGGGAGGCTGAGGCAGGAGATTCACTTGAACCCGGGAGGCAGAGGTTGCAGTGAGCTAGGATCGTGCCACTACACTCCAGCCTGGGCAACAGAGGAAGACTCCATCTCAAAAAAAAAATGTTAAAAGTAATACGCTAACTATGATGCAAATTGATAGCAATGTTGTCTTTAGATTCAAAATAAAATAGCATTCAATAAATTGAATTTAATATCTAACCATGGGAATACTGTGCATATTATTCTTAGGTGAGGCATAAACATGACTGATGTCTATCATGAAATAGCAAGATAGAAAGAAACAATGAAAAGTCAATTTCCATTTCTGGGTCCACTGAATGAAAGATCCTTATGTCAATTTGAGAAGTATGTCATCCCATAGTACTGACTTTAATTAAGCTGTTTCTACTCTGACTTAGTGATACTGCATCTGGCAATATTTTCCAGGAAAATCCAGTCACAGGCCCATGAATGAAAAGGTGAGGATTTTCATCCCAGTGTGATATGAAGTGAAACTGGGAGGCAGCTGAGGAGTCGGACTTCCAGAGAACAGAGAAATGAACTGTGGTGAGCTCACATGACAGAATCCTCCACAGCCACTTGACCAAAGGCACAGAGCAGCCTGAGTAGATCTTGGAAATATTACTACTCAGTGAAAACACTAAGAAGCCGCATGAGTGCCAATGTAAATGCAAACACCTGAACTGATTATAGCACTTCACATTTCACAAGAGCACATACAGGGGCTCATATGGTTGCCTTGGGGAAATAGCCATAGAAGAATGAGAGAGGGGGATGGGAATAGAAGTGATTAAAGAGTGAAATGAGGCAGGGTGCGGTGGCTCATACCTGTCATTCCAACACTTTGGGAGGCCAAGGTGGGTGGATTGTTTGAGGTCAGGAGTTTGAGACCAGCCTGGCCAACATGGTAAAAACCTGTCTCTACTAAAAATACAAAAATTAGCCAGGTGTGGTGGCAGGTGCCTGTAATCCCAGCTACTTGAGAGGCCGAGGCAGGAGAATCTCTTGAACCCGGGAGGTGGAGGTTGCGGTGAGCCGAGATCGTGCCACTGCACTGGTCTCAGCCTAGGCGACAGAGGGAGGCTCCATCTCAAAAAAAAAAATGTGAAATGAGGGGACCTTGCAGAGACCAGTGGTGACAGAGTGACAGGAACTAAGAGGAATGATAAACTAGAGTGTCTGCCCAGACATCAGAAAGCTGGGGTTAGATGAATAAAACTTCATGTGAAGAAGAGCTGGGCCTATGGGAAATAGCCATAGGAGAATGAGAGCGGGGATGGGAATAAAAGGGATTAAAAGTGAAATGAGGCCGGACGCAGTGGCTCACACCGGTGATCCCAGCACTTTGGGAGGCCGAGGCTGGGATGTCATACATTTTTGGTTGCATGTCATCTGTTTTTCCAGAATAGATGAGAATAGTTTTCTTAAGAGTAAATGAGCCACTTCTAATTGTGATTCTATGAAGGGACTTGATAAATGAATTTAGGTGTTAAAGTTTGCTCTTAGTACGTAAGATACAGAAGTTATCCTTCTACCAGTACGTTTTGTTGTTGTTGTTTTAAATTTAAGGGATTTGGTGCATAAATATTACCCTTTTCTAGAGTGGGTACTAAGACTCTGAGATGCTCTTAACAGTTTTTTTTAAAAAATAGATTTTATATTTAGAGCAGTTTTAGGTTCACAGCAGAACTGAGCAGAAAGTAGAGTTCTCATCTATCCCCTGTTGCCCAATGCACAGATCCTCACTATCAACACCCCCCACCAGCCTGGTACGTTTGTTGCAGCTGATGAGCCTGCATTGCCACATCAGTATCATCCACAGTCCAGAGTTTGCATTAGAATTCACTCTTGGTGTGGTACATGTGGGTGTGGACAAATGTAGGACATGTACCCATCATTATAGTAGTTCTACTGCCCTAGAAATCCTCTGTGCTCTGCTTATTCATCCCTCCCTCCCCACAAACCCTGGGTAGCCACTGATCTTTTAACTGCCTCCATAGTTTTACCTTTTCCAGGATGTCTTAGAGTTGGAATCATTCAGTATGGAGGCTTTGCAGATTGGCTTTTTTCACTCAGTAATATGCAAATAAGTATCTTCCATGTCTTTTTTTTTTTTTTTTTTTTGAGACTGAGTCTCACTGTTGCTCATGCTAGAGTGCAGGGGTACAAACACAGCTCACTGCAGCCTCAACCTCCCAGGCTCAAGGGATCCTCCTGCCTCAGCCTCCTGAGTAGCTGGGACAATAGGCATGTACCACCATGCCTGGCTGATTTTTCCTTTATTTTGTAGAGATGGGGGGTCTTGCTTTGTTGCCTGGGGTGGTCTCGAACTCCTGGGTTCAAGCTATCTTCCCACCTCGGCTTGCCAAAGTCCTGGGATTACAGGTGTGAGCCACTGAGCCTGGCTCTCCATGTCTTTTCATGGCTTGGTAATTTAATTATTCTCTGTACTTCATATATTGTTTATAATAATACAAACTGAGGAAAGAAGACAGTTGCTCAACCAATGAAAAGAGAGAGAAATTTGCTTGTTTTTAAATGACCATTTTGGTCCTTATCGTTTCTTGATAGAAATGAACATGTCACGAAAGAAATGTAAGAATTGCACTTTGGTCCTATCTGTGTTAGTAGGAAAGAGAAATGTGCTGCTGTGTGCACACATAGAAGTGCAATTTCACATCAGTTGCACTCAGGATGGGAAACTGAAACTCCACATTTGCAGCCTGTGGGATGGAATTGTCATCCACACTAGGCTCCTTCATCAATGGCTCGTGATCAATCTGGCCCTGAGATTGATTATGGTTTGGAATCAACTTTTTAAAACTTGAGTCTTTGTTTTTATCACAGTGTGAACAACACACATGCAAATATGCCATGTAGCAAGTGTGCTTTGTACCAGTTCAGCATGTAATGGAAGCCAAGTGTTAGACTTTTTTTTTTTTTTTTTTTGAGACAGAGTCTTGCTCTGTCACCCTGGCTGGAGTGCACTGGCATGATCTCAGCTCACTGCAACCTCCACCTCCTGGGTTCAAGCGATTCTCCTGCCTCAGCCTCCTGAGTAACTGGGATTACAGATGTGCATCACCACGCCCGGCTAATTTTTGTATTTTTAGTAGAGATGGGTTTCACCACGTTGGCCAGGCTGGTCTCGAACTCCTGACCTCAGGTGATTCACCCACCTCGACCTCCCAAAGTGCTGGGATTATAGACGTGAGCCACTGCACCTAGCTAGTGTTAGATCTTATGTGCAGTTTCCTTTTTCCTTAGGTTTTAGCAGCCCTTAGGAACTGCTATGTACATTTTAAAGGGTGCCTCTTCCTTAAGGAAACTGAGTGTGTTATGAACAGCTTGGGCTTCTGTTGGAGGGCTTTCTGGATCCCAGCGGGCAGCAGCATGGTTGCTATGCGTGTTTGAGTTTTACACTCTCATGCATTCTGAAGCCAAGTACACCCGCCCCTCACACACTTGGCATTGCACTCCCGGCTGCCGTCCTGACTCAGGCAGGGGTGGAATTGGCTATAGGTTGTGGGCAGGGAAGGGAAGTGAGCTCAGGGATCCCCAGAGCATGGCCAAGACAAAGCGCTGGGGTGTATGTGTATGTGGGCATGTGCGGTGTGGGTTTATGAGAGGGGTTTACTGGGAGGGGGCTTCCTGCTGCCCCAGGACTTGGATGAGAGTCTTGGATTTCCCACCCTGGCCCCCCCGCCAACTCTCACATAGGTTAGCTCCGTTTGGATGGGCACAGCACCTTTGTGCCACGCACATGATGTGCCTGGAACCTGGCCTGGCATCACTCACACCCAGCTGCATCTCCCAAGCAGGGTCTCCGCCTCCTGCTCATCCTAGGGATGCGGCCTGGAGCTGTCAGAGGCAGTGTTAGTGTGTGGTCAGGTCTTTAAATGTGAGGGGAAGGGGGGGGATGAAATCATTTATGCTGAGGAGCTGTAGTTTTTGTAAGCCAACGTCAAGGTCTAGTTGAGAAGAGGGCTCAAAAAAACGCCTGGCTAGAGTTTCCTCAAGGAGGGTGTGTGTGTGGGTGTGTGTGTGGGTGTGTGTGTGTGTGTGGGTGTGTGTGTGTCCATCCAGAGAGGAGGCAAGTTGACTTGGAAGACCAATCCCAGTAAACCAAAATCCAACCAGGAGTAGGGGGCCTCGGAGGAGGAGGGGAAGCAAGGGCAGGCCCAGGTTTATGGGACCTTAAACGTAGACAATTAAGGAGAGGTTGTCTTTTAAAAAAAAAAGCAAAATTAGGAATACAGTATTAGACTGAGGGCCTTGGAGGGGCTCATTCAAGTAAAGGGGCCTGAAGTTTAAGCTTATGTAGGTTCACAGCAGATCTGCCTCTGCGGAAGGGTACGTATGGTCCAGGCCAGATTAACAGCAAAAATGAAGGCCGGGAGGATAGAGTGTTTAGGGAATGGAAATCTTTTCCAACCCGGTTTGCATGAAGGATATGCAAGAGGTAAAGCTAGAGAAATGTCTGGAGATCCAATTACAGAGCTCTTTTGGCTCAACCTGAGTAAAAATCCTATTCCGTCAGCTGTGAAGAGCCACAGAAGGATTGGGAGGGAGGGTGATTTGATCGCTTATTTATGTATTAGATTACTCTCAAAGAAGTGAGGAGGAGGGCTGGAGCCAGGTAAGGCTGGAAGTAGATGCCAGGCTGAGGGTGTTTACAGGCACTCCTACCACGTGGCGAGGAAGATTCCCCCATAGATTTATGACTTCAAAACAGATGCTGGGGTTCAGACAGAGCAGTTTCTTCATCAAAAACATCTAGATTAATATTTCCCCAAGTTTAAAAACATGTTTCTGCATATTTTTGTGGAAATGAGGCCTCCCATAGACTGAATATTTATGTCCCCCTAAAATTCATGTGAAAAGCCCAAGGTGATGGTGTTTGGAGGTGGGGCCTTTAGGAGGTGATTAGGTCGTGAGGGTGGAGCCCTCACACTTGGGATTAGTGCCCTTGTAGAAGGGGCTCCAGAGAACTCCTCTGCCCTCTTTCCACCATGTGAGGACGCAATGAGAAGCCCGCTGTCCATGAACCAAAAAGTGAACAGTCCCCAGAAACCAACCAGGCTGGCACCCTGATTTCAGACTTCCATCCTCCAGAGCCATGAGAAATAGGTGTCTGTGGTTTAGAAGCCACGCAGTCTATGATAATTTGTTACAGCAGTCCAAACTGACTATGACAAAACCTAAGCTATCCTGAGACTTGTTTTTGATTAATTCTTTTCTGTTTTGCTTCATTTTGTCTTGGAGACAATGCCTTGCTATGTTGCCCAGGCTGGAGTGCAGTGGCTACTCACAGGCACGTTTGTTGGGCACTGCACCCTCGAAGCAATTAATCACTGGCCCCAAGCCGTCCTCCCTCTTCAGATTCCACAGTAGCTGAGACCACAGATGTGTACCACTGGGTCCAGCTGATTAATCTTGCATGCTGTAACATTTAATTGTTAATAAAAAATTGTATATTTGTTTTGTTTGCCTTAGGTGTCATGCATATAAAAAAGAATAGATTTTTAAATGATGATTTTTATTTTATTTTATTAATTTATTTTTTTGAGACAGAGTCTTGCTTTGCTGCCCGGGCTGGAGTGCATGCAGTGGCCTGATCTCAGCTCATGCAACCTCTGCCTCCCAGGTTCAAGTGATTCTCCTGTCTCAGCCTCCCAAGTAGATGGGATTACAGGCACCTACCACCACATCTGGCTAAATTTTTGTATTTTTAGTAGAGATGGGGTTTTGCCATGTTGGCCAGGCTGGTCTCAAACTCCTGACCTCAGGTGAGTCACCTGCCTCAGCCTCCCAAAGTGCTGGGATTCAGGCATGAGCCACCGCACCCAGTCACTAAATGATGATTTTTAAAGACAGATAATTATGCCACACCTTAATATTTAATACTTTATTTCTACATTTGACATTTTGATACAGACATGCCCCGTATCATATCAACTCTGTATTACATAAACTGTAGCTGTGTTGAGGACAGTGTCCGCTGCTAAAGGCAAAGTTTTAAAATGAAAAGTTCATCTACCATTAGGCAAGTCCTATTGCTTTAAGTTAGAAAGTTTTATTAGATCCCTGGAAGTCAATGCCTGCTTTTCCTCTCAAAGTTTCTTCATTTTTTTTTCTTTATTTTTGCTTTCTGAGACAAGATCTCACTCTGTCACCCAGGCTGGTGTGCAGTGGCCAGATCATAGCTCACTGCAGGCTCAACCTCCTGGGCTCAAATGATCCTCCCACCTCAGCCTCCCAAGTAGCTGGGACTACAGGCATGTGCCATCAGGCCCAGATAATTTTTTTGTATTTTCTGTAGGGACGGGGTTTCGCCATGTTGCCCAGGCTGGTCTCAAATTCCTGAGCTCAAGCAATCCTCCCATCTTGGCCTCCCAAAGTGCTGGAATTACAGGCGTGAGCCACCACATCCAGCCCAGATTATCTTTTTTGACTTATTGACAGATAAAGGTCTGGTCCGCTATAATCAAGAAATTTCCTGTTGAGGCTAAGTCTGAGAGGTAGCATCTGGGAAGTAGAACCAGCAGATTCTATAACCATTTTTCTTTACAGTCTCAAGGAAAAGAGTGGCTGTATCAGTTCATTCTACCCTTCCTCCTGTGCAGATGAAAGAAAAGCAATTGACAAAGTGCCTACAATTTAATATGAGATGGCAGAGACTCCACATACTTCAAGGTAGTCTAAGAATCTACGGGGTTCCCCAGACTGGAGGGCATCTCAGACACCAACTGGAGCCCTGACCCTTCACTTAATAAAGCAGAAAAAAAACACAAAACTACCGCAAGGTTTAACGTATGTCACAAGAGCCAAGCTGCTTCGGGTTGGAAGAACAGTAGGCCCCATGCCCACCCCGATTCCATGAAGTGACTGAAATGGCCCCATGAATTTTTACAACTCAGTTTGAAGCCTCTCATTTGGTCCAATTCTTCTATTTTCCACTTATAAAATTGGTGCCCAGTGAGATAAAGTGACTTATTTCTGTTCGCATTGACCAGAAATAAATCTTAATTTCCCTTTTCAAAAAGATAACTCTCACCGCTATGTCACACACTGTTATATTTTTTAAATGTTTGCAGTTGTTAAAGCATGCTGCTTAATGAATCTTTTCATCTCTTGGGAAAGAAACCATCACATATTGTGGAAATTCTTCCTTTGAACTTGTAAAAACATGGAACATATACTCATACGGTATAGCCACAAAATGCACCAGGTATTATGCAGACACTTTTGTTTCTTTCAGACAGGGTCTCACTGTGTCACCCAGGCTGGAGTGCAGTGGCACAAACACGGCTCACTGCACCCTTGAATTCCCTAGCTCAAGTGATCCGCCTACCTCAGCCTCCTGAGTAGCTGGGACTATCAGTGTGCACCACCACGCCTGGCTAATTTTTTTATTTTTTTGTAGAGACAGGCTCTCAAACACCTCTATATACGTGATCATTTAATACTTTGGAACAAGAAATTCATCCCATTGTACTGATTCAACATCCGAGATTCAGAAATTATCTGTTTTTTTTTTTTTTTGGAAGACTACAAGATGAACCAGGTTAATCTCTTCATTCCTGTTGTTAGGGAAATTTACTTTGAGCAGTTCTGAGTCATTTGCCTCTTCGAGAGATTGTTTCTGTTTCAGAGGCCTTTCATTTTTTTTTTTTGTATTTTGACTATTTAGAGCTTATCCGATCTAAATACATGTTTTCTCACAGAGGGCAGAAATTGCTTCATAATGAGTCATTTTGTCCTTTCTTTCTTCTGATAAAACTGCCTTCCCCTCCTTTGCAAGAGTTCACAGTGATGTGCAACGTCCACTCTCCACGCTAAGTGACAATGACTGTAATTTGCTGAGAGAGCAGTGACCAAACCATTGGCTCCTTCAGAGGCTGGTTATTTCAACCATCTGGAGAAAAATGGAGGCTCCTAATGCAGAGGGAGGATCTTAAGTCGTCTAGAACAAAGACTCATTTGTTCATTCATTCATTCATTCATTTATTCATTCACCCATGCACTCGTTGGACAAACTTGAATAGTGTACTATGCCCCAGGGGTGTGAAGAAGGATAAACTGTGGAGAGGCCCATTCACAACAGCTGCACGTCGGGGCAGAGCAGAAATGCTCTAAGAACACCAGCTCCAGGTCACCCAAGGATGACCGGGAAGGCTCTAGGCAGATCAAGCATTCAAACTGGGCTTGGAGGAGTGTCCTTGATTCTTGAGGTGAAGTGGAAGCAGCCATCTCAGCAAAGAAAATGACAGCAGAGAAGCTGGAGACACCAGAATGAGGAGTGGGCCAGTCAGAGTCCTTATTCCGGGACGTGCTGGGAGACAGTTGGAGTCCTACAAAGACCTGAATGCCAGGCTGAGAAGTTTTAGTCCTTAGGAGCTACTGACTGTTGTCAGCAGAGGATGACAGCGCCTATCCTGGTAGCTGCCCAAGGGGAATGGTGAGCTGGGGAGGAAGATCCTCAAGGCCATGAGGACAGAATGCAATACCCTTGATGTGGTCTAGGGAAAGGCAGTGAAGGCCAGAACTAGGGAGCCAGCGGGGAGGATGGGTGGGCAGGAGAGCCGTGGAAGGCAGGAGGAAGCCAGAAGGAGAGCTGGAGAAGGACCTCAGGTGGGGGTGAAGATGGTGGGAGTGTCAAGGGGATTCTCACATTTTTAACTTTTGAAATTTTTTAATAGAGACACGGTCTCACCATCTTGCCCAGGCTGGTCTCAAATTCCTGGGCTAAAGTGATCCCCCTGTCTCAGTCTCCCAAAGTGCTGGGATTACAGGAATGAGCCACCATGCCCGACTGATCCTCACATTCTTTCTTTCTTTCTTTCTTTCTTTCTTTCTTTCTTTCCTTATTTATTTATTTATTTATTTATTTATTTTTTGATACAGAGTCTTGCTCTGTCACCAGGCTGGAGTGCAATGGTGCAATCTTGGTTCACCGCAACCTCTGCCTCCCAGGTTCAAGCGATTCTCCCACCTCGACCTCCCACGTAGCTGGGATTATAGGCATGCACCACCATACCCAGCTAATTTTTGTATTATTAGTAGAGACGGGGTTTCACCATGTTGGCCAGATTGGTCTCAAACTCCTGACCTTGAGAGATCTGCCCGCCTCGGCCTCCCAAAGTGCTGGGATTACAGGCGTGAGCCACTGTGACCAGTTCTCACATTCTGAAATGACAGTTAAGCCCTGGACTTAAACTGGGGACAGAAGCCGATGACCTGGTTTTGGTGAGAAGGTTATGCGTGTGTTTCTGAACGTGTTGATGATGAGACAGCCTTATGTTTCTTGCGCACCTCCCTTGGCGCCTAGAAGAAAGGTTGAAACAGGACAATTTCCAGAGGGACGATCTTAAGACAGGAGCCATCCGGGCACAGAAGCCCCAGGGGCCCTTGGGAGTGAGGTGCGAGGGCAGCATTGGCTTGCCTTATGTGGTTCTCCTACTCTTTCTTCTTTCCCTTGTAAAAGGAAAGAAGCTTAAAGGTGAAAATAACTTTTAAAACAGTAGAAACTATGTTAGCCCTACTCCCCTCCCCCGTTAGCCCCAGATTGGTGGCGATCACCGTTTTGTGCACCGAGCCTGGGTCTCACGCTTGCAAGTCCTTGGGCTCATCCGGAGTCAGCTTCATCAGTTTGTTCACACAGAGCAGGATGAGAGTGAGGAACCAGAGGCTCCAGCCAACCGCCGCCGCGATCCAGCCGTACTCGTCCACTCCTGCGCGGCAGCACCGGGCTGCCTGTGGGCAGAAGTCCACGTCTGGTGGGGAAGGGAGAGCAAGGATGACTGCATGCACCGCCAGCCCCGCCCAGGCTTCTCTACCGTGAATATTCACAGAGCAATCGACATGGCAGCAGACACTGCTGAGGGCCTACTACCTGCCGTGCACTGTGCTGAGTGCTTTTACATGTTAGCTCATGCCTTCCTCACAAAGCGACAAGGGCGATTTTTATTCCGTTTCACATGAAGAAACTAAGGCTGTAACTTGGCCGAGGTCACAAGATGGCAGAAGGAGAACTCAAACCCAAGTCTGCAGGACTCCGAAGCCATACTCTTAACCTCTGTGTGTTATTCCCTATTGCCTTCCTTTTGTTTTTGTTTTTTTTTTTCTTTTTGAGACAGAGTCTCACTCTGTCACCCAGGCTGGAGTATAATGGCACAATCTCAGCTCACTGCAACCTCCGCCTCCTGGGTTCAAGCAATTCTCCTGCCTCAGCCTCCTGAATAGCTGAGATTACAGGCATCAGCCCCCACACCTGGCTAATTTTTTGTATTTTTAGTAGAGGTGGGGTTTCGCCATGTTGGCCAGGCTGGTCTCAAACTCTTGACCCTAGGTAATCCACTTGCCTCAGCTTCCCAAAGTTTTGGGATTACAGGCATGAGCCACCACGCCCAGCAGCAAAACTTTCCATCAGCTAGACGTGCATAATAGTGGTTGGTCTATGAATTACTGAGCTCCTTGTGGCTAGAAGTATGCAACAAGAGGAGGAACATGCACAGAAGAAGAAGAAATATGTACGCCAAGTGTACCAAAACCAAGCCCTTGCATTGGGTAGAAGTTGGACTCGATGATTTTTTATGGCCTTTCCACCTCCAAACTTCTTCAAGCATTTGATCCTAAGTCATCATTAGCTGCTGACCTGGGATGGGTGGTTAAAGCCATCTGTGCCAAAGATTGTGCACCCAGACGGGGATCGGAGCCAAGACAGTGTTTTAGACCTGCTCTGCAGATAGATCTGGGACAAACCACACTGGTGCACAGGAAGGCCAGGCAGGCCCTTGGCCACTTGGCATCAATCAACGGAAAGTGGGGAGGCCTTTGTTTCCCTCCCAGGCGGAGAGCCAGTTCTAGGGTCAGAGTGGTCGGCAGGAGGAGCTTACTGAGGCACTGTTCCAGGGTCCCCGGGTCTGGGCGGTGGGCGGTCAAGGCTGAGCTGTTGGTGCCACTTGCTTCTGGAAGAAAAGACAGGAGATAGTCTCAGGCACTAGCAAAAGCCATTCCCAGGCATAGATTTTGAAATGTTTTTTGGAAATCAGTAGTGAGTATTATGAAAGTATTATAAAAGCTCCAGTATGGGCACATTGAGGCATTATGCAACAAAGCTAACTCCCCGTTACAGGCTGAATTATGTTCCCCTCTCCCTAGATTCATATATTGAAGTTCTAACCCACAATGTGATTGTATATGGAGACGGGACCTTCGAAGAGGTAGTTAAGCTTAAGTGAGGTCCTATGAGTGGGCCCTAATCCAATATGGCAGGTGTCCTTGTAAGAAGTGGAAGAGGCCAGGTGCGGTGGCTCATGCCCGTAATCCCAGCATTTTGGGAGGCTGAGGTGAGCAGATCACCTGAGGTCAGGAGTTCAAGAACAGCCTGGCCAATATGGTGAAACCCCATCTCTGCTAAAAATACAAAAATTAGCCGGGAGTGGTGGTGCATGCCTATAATTCTAGCTACTTGAGAGGCTGAGGCAGGAGAATCACTTGAACCCGGGAGGCAGAGGTTGCAGTGAGCTGAGATTGCATCACTGCACTCCAGCCTGGGTGACAGGAGCAAAACTCTGTCTCAAAAAAAAAAAAAAAAAAAAAGTGGAAGAGACCTCAGCGTCACACATGCACAGAGAAAAGTCCATGTGAGGACACAGTGAGAAGTATTTATCTGCAACCCAAGGAGGGAGGCATCAGGAGAAATCAAACCCTCCAACACCTTGATCTTGGACTTCCAGCCTCCAGAATGATGGCTGTCAAAAAAATAAATAAATAAACATCATACACACAAGCCCAGAGATCGCCAGAATATGCAGCACATAGATTGATTCATGAGCAAGGAGTGGAAAGATAAAAAGGACTTTGGCACGAATTCTTAAAGTCCTATTGGCTTGGGGTGTGGGATTGGATTAGACATCTAAGGCATCCAGGTTCCCGTCCACAGCTGACAATAAGGAGAGAGCTGACCTCTAAATCCATGCTATTCAATACAGCAGCCGCTAGCCACTTGTGGTTGTTCAAAGTTATTAAAATTACATTCAGTAAAAAACTCAGCGTCTTGGTTACATTAGACACATGCCAAGGGTTCCATCAGCACGTATGACTGGTGGCTATCCTATTGGAAGCACAACTCAGACATGAGACATTTCCACCCTCAATGGAAGTTCTATTATTAGACAGTGCTAATGCTGATGTAGGTAGATGGGAACCAAGAGATGGATGGGACGAACCTTCCTAGAAATTATATTGCTGTGCGGTCTGCTTCTTTGGGAATGCAAAAAGAAAAAAAAAAGGTGGTGGGTACCCTGACTGTGAGTCAGTATGTCCTTCAAAGGTGCTTGTTGTCACTCAGCAGGACGAGTTAAGAAAACTGCAGTTTACCTAAAGCCATGAAATTGCTGCTGAGACTAATTTTATGCCACCCAACCCCCAAGCCACTCCAATGTCCTGCTTAAAGTATAGTAATGGCCTCGATGCAATCTGTTACTGTAAATTATTTACAGCTAAATGGCTTCGAGCCTGGTCTTTGTTTTGGAGAAACTGATTCCTTGCCATTCTAATTTTCCTTCTGACTCAAATAACTTCCTTGGTCCTGACTTTCATCTCACCTCTACACCTAGAATGGAGCTGTCCTCTTCCAAAGTGAGTGGGAAAAAACTCTAGTTAGCTGAATGCTAGGATTAGGTTCAAGCTCATGAAATTGCCATTGTTATAGGTCAAAATTGTTCAAGATCAGCAATTTTCTGTGGTTCAAAGGAAATAGCCCCGGTGAAAATTCCTAGGAATTTAGACATCACTCTCCTCCCTTATAAACAGAGCTAGAAGTGAGGCACGGACTGGCCCCACTTGGTCCAGGAAAAGCTGCTGGGAAGGCCCAATTCAGTGCAGTTAAACTTGGCTTTTGTTTTTGAGCTCCCATCCTAAGCAAGGCACTGTCAGGGTAAGTGAAAGAAACTCAGCGCTCTTATTTGGGGAGGGGTGAAGTTGGAAAAGAAAACGAACGTGTTCACCACAGTTGCTGACATTCACGTGTGTGTTCTATGAGCTATTTCTAGGTTCTTTACGTGCAATTATGTCAATTCCTCTTGACAACAGCCCTGGGAACAAGCACCGTGATTGTCCCTATGAGATAAAGGAGGAAACTGGGCACAGAGAGGTAATTTGCTGGAGGTCGCATAGCGAGTGAGTCACGGACACTGGGGTTGAGTTCAGGCTCAGTGGCTCAAGCGTCTTGAACGTCCATGCCAACACCCCTGGCAGTGGCGACAGAAGAGGGTCTGAGGATGACAGGGGCAGATACAGGACTCTGCAGGGCAGGGTTGGTTTTGAGAAGGGGAGAGGCTTGCAGGGCATAGAGGGTGTTGCAGTGTTCTGAGGTAGGTGAGGACAAGATCAACGCCAGGAGCATGAGATGATAACAAAGGTCCCTCTACCATGAGCTGCAGAGCCTGGCTGGGAAGGACAGAGCTGGGGACAGATCAGCCTTCTGGCCTCCGTAGGAAAATGGGGAGATGACCCAGCATTTCCAGCACCCCGGGGAGGCAGGAGGGTGGGAGATGGTGAATGGCAGCCCTGTGGCGGTCAGGTTTTGTGAAAGTGACAGAGAAAGTACAGGGGGCAGGGAGGGATGGAGAATTTCGGAAGGGGAAGGTCAGACAAATGTGCACAGGGAGGATTGCAAAGCACAGCAGCCTGGGGAGGGCTGAGAAGGAGCCTTCGGGACACAGCGGGCCAAGAGATGTCATTTTGATTTCCTGATAGGTGAGACTCCAGCAAAAAACTTTTTCCTTTCTTTGTGGCCAACGGAGGTGGCTGCTCCTGCCCCAGCTGAGGAATTGAGTATCTGATCTCTGTCTTAGGCAAACCTAAGACCCACCCCGCCTCCCTGCTCCCCCAGGCCCACCTCCCACCCTCTGTCTAATCCTCCGGATGAGAAAGTTCTGTTTCCTCCTTCCTTTGTATGGGACCAACCCTGGCCAAGGAATCCTCCCCCTCCCCTTCCTTCCCTCCCACCTCTCTTCCCTCCTTCCCTCCCCCTTCCCAGCCTGGCCACGAATAAAGCTCACAACGCTACCTGCCGAGCAAGCCGAGTGGAAGGAGGCTAAGGCCAGGCTGAGGATCAGGGCGGCCCTGGTGGCAGCGGTGAGTCGCTGCATGCTGGAGGCTGTGCCGAGCGCCGGGTGCAGGTGAGCCGGTTCCACGGAGGTGTGCGGAGTCCCCGGTGCAGGTGAGCCAAGTCCGACCTGCAGGAGCTGGAAAGCAGCTCTGCCAGAGGTGAACTTGTGCTGGGTGTTTGGGGAAAACGCGATGGGGTGGAGCAAAGGAAACTTGGCCTGTCACACCTTCTCTCACCTCTCTAGAAGGGAAGTCAAACTGTTGGCTGAGGAGGGAAGGGAGGGGCAAGCTATGCCCTTCTCCCCTGAGCACAGATTTTGTCCTTACTGAGAAAAAAGAGGAGGACAAGAGATATCTGTGCCATGCTGGTTCCTGGGGATGAGTTGGCTGCCGCTCCCATCTGCAGGTGTAGCATGGATGCCCAATTCCATTTGGTCCCATATTCACTGAGCAGCTACTGTGGGCATTGACTGCACTCTGCTAAAGTCGGGAGATGCCTGCTCTCCAAGTGCTTTCATTACAAACACGCATCATTCAACCTCAGAGCAGGTTTGAGGAATGGCTTGAGAATGATAAAGCACGGTGGGTTTCAACAGTGGAGGCTGCATCTGCTGATGGGACGCTTCAAGAGGAAAATGGCATTTGAGGTTAGGCATGGTGGCTCATGCCTGTTATCCCAGCACTTTGGGAGGCTGAGGTGGGTAGATCACGTGAAGTCAGGAGTTCGAGACCAGCCTGGCCAACATGGTGAAACCCCGTCTCTAATAAAAATACAGAAATTAGCCGGGTGTGGTGGTGCATGCCTGTAGTCCCAGCTACTCAAATCGCTGGAACCTAGAAGACAGAGGTTGCAGTAAGCCGAGATCATGCCACTGCACTCCAGCCTGGGCAACATCTGTCTCCAAAAAAAAAAAAGAAAGAAAATAGCATTTGACTGAGGCCTTGAAGGATGGCTAGAATTTTGACAGGAGGAGAGGGGAAGATGGCATTATAGGTAGAGGGACAGATGAGCAAAGGCCCGGAGGTAAGGAGGTGTCAGAGGTCTGCTGTGACCACAGCATACAGAAGCACAGGTGAGCCAAGGTGGGTGAGGTGGGGAGGCGAGCGGAGGAGAGCCGTGGGCTGAGCTTCTGTGTACCTGGCAGAGAAGTTTGAAACAAAGTCAGGAATCAAAAGGGAAGGTTCTGTAGAGATTTTGAGCTGAGTAGTAACTAGACTAGAGCTCTGCATTCAGTCTAAAACATTTATTGCATACCCACCATGTACATACAAGGTCTTGGCCGGGTTTGGTGGCTCACGTCTCTAATCCCAGCTCTTTGAGAGGCTGATGTGGGCAGACCATAATGTCAGGAGTTCAAGACTAGTCTGGGTAACATGGTGAAACCCTGTTTCTACTAAAAATACAAAAAGCATTAGCTGGGTGTGGTGGTATACGCCTGTAATCCCAGCTACTCAGGAGGCTGAGGCAGGAGAATCGCTTGAACGTGGGAGGCTGAGGTAGCAGTGAACCAAGATCGTGCCATTGCACTCCAGCTTGGGCAACAAGAGTGAAACTCCATCTCAAAAAAAAAAAGTCTCATCCTGGGCATTGGAGACTGAGATGATTAAGATGCAGCTCTTCCCCTTGAGATCACAGTTCAGCAGGGGAACCAAGCCTGGAAAAAAGAAATCTGATGCAATCTGGCAAGATTGAAATAGGGGTACCTTCCACCGTGATAGGAATAAAAAGGTAGAAGTGATGAAATCTGGTTGAGAGGTGAAGGGGAAGGATTCACAGAGAAAGTGACTGGGTGTTTAAATTTGCATGTGCAGATTAGAGTTGATGGGCTTTTCAAGCCAAAGGAATAGCACAAACAAAGGCGAGGGAAATGTCTGTGTGCACACAGCCTGCCATGTGTGGATGTTTCTGCACATGTACGGGTCTGGTAAGGGTGAGGGATAGACTCCAGCTCTGTGGAAAGACATGGAAGGTGTGAGTACGCCCCAAGGAAGGATTTCCTATTGGAGTGTAACAGCCCAGGGGAGGCACGTTTTTTCTAATTTGCTCAAAGATACAAAATAGTGGTGGCCTGTGTTTCTGGATTTGGGGACAGGGCCAAAGTGTTTTAGGAAGGCTGATTTTCAGGCAGCGTGTACAAGTCTAGTTTAGGCATTACCACTAGTTGAACATTAAACAGTTGCCAAGTAGCAGCTGCATGCCAGGTTCTTGGTGTGGGGACCTGGGGGTGAGAAAGACCACACAGCCCTTGTGCTCAAGGAACTCAAGGTCCCCACAGAGAGGACACTGCTTAATAGAACAAACGCTGTCCTTGATGTTTTCCTCACAAGTAAACCCTGCAGGGAGATTCACAGGGCAGGGCTGATTTATCCAGTGGGTACTAGGGATAACAGCAATGCATGGAAATCTCCAAGATTTTCAAGGATCTCAAAAATGTTTGAGACCTGATAAAATGTTCTGGGATCCAAAATTTGAACAACAGACCAGGCATATTGGCACATGGCAGTCATCCCAGCATTTTGGGAGGCCGAGGTGGGTGGATCACTTGAGACAGGCAGTTCAAGACCACCCTGGGTAACATAGTAAGACCCTGTGTCTACAAAAAAAAAAAAACCCCACACCAAAAAGCATGAAAATTCAGCCGGGTATGGTAGCGTGCACTTGTAGTCTCAGCTACTCAGGAGGCTGAGGTGGGAGGATCACTTGAGCCCGGGAGGTCAAGGCTGCAGTGTGTTGAGATGGCACCACTGCACTCCAGCCTGGGTGACAGAGGGAGACCCTGTCCTCAAACAAACAAAAATTTGAACAACAAAAAACTGGGCAAAATGAATAATTGTTTCAATAGCAAAGTTATATAATTCATTTGAAATGTTTTTGCAGAAACGATGTCATGTGGGTCGTTGGGTGCGTTTTAATGTGTTTGACATGAGCAGAGCCTGTCTCTCCTATGGGACCGGAACCTGGGGTATACAGATATATAAGGTGGCCTGTCTGGGGTTGCTGTATGGTGGATTGAACAGCATCCACAGCCTAAGCTGAGATGGTTCTATCAAGTCCTGTCAGGGAAGCTTTTCCAGGAAGCAGTGAATGTGGAGGAGGGGGATAATGTGTTGTCCCTCACTCCCTATTTTATCATTGTTATGTGATGTTATGTGACTGTTTTAGATGAGCTGTTTGTAGGACAAACAGTCTCCTATCTACAGATGGAAGAACTGTGTTATTCCAAAATAGGATAGGCTGGGCCTGGTGTGAGGCTCATGCCTGTCATCCCAGAACTTTGGGAAGCTGAGGTGGGCAGATCACTTGAGGTCAGGAGTTTGACATCAGCCTGGCCAACATGGTGAAACCCCATCTCTACTAAAAAAAATACAAAAATATTAGCCAGGTGTGGTGGCTCATGCCTGTCATCCCAGCTACTTGGGAGGCTGAGGTAGGAGAATCACTTGAACCCAGGAGGTGGAGGTTGCAGTGAACCGTGATTTCAACACTGCACTCTAGCCTGGGCAACAGAGCGAGACTTCATCTCAAAAACAAAACAAAACAAAACAAAATATGGTGGGCGGGACTGGCCACTGATAACTATTAACCCCAAAGAAAGGGCTGTGTGTGTGTGGCCACTTTTTACTTTCCAAGTGTCACCAGTATTCGCTGTTTTTAGCGTTTCCTCACTCATACATTTTGCATGAGGTTTACTTTGGAGGGTGTACCAGGAAGTTGCCTTCCTCAAAGCTAGACTTTCTCAAGACTTTTTTTGTTTTTAATGATTAAGACAGGTATTTGGTTACACATACTCTTTGAAAAGTTCAGGCTGAAATGTCTGTGGCCAGGCGCCATGGTGGTGGTTGGAGAGGGGGTAGCCAAGAGAGTGGGATTCCAGGGCTCTCATTGATTCCAGTTTCACCTGTTATCCCTGCTAAGATTTCATGTGAAAGAGAAAAGAAGTGGTCAGAGAGTTTCCAGTGTTAAAAGATGGAAAACCTGCAGTCTGTGGGCTGGAATGGCCCCTGCCTATGGGAAGAATATACTGTAAAGAAGCTTCTCTTGTGATTCTGATAGGCCCCTTTGCCGCCTGTCCATCTCGGAAAAAGACCTCTGGCCTTGAACTTGGGTCTTTCATCTCCAGTTAACTCAAAATCCATTCAGAGGAGAATTGTGGCCCTAACTGAGCCTGTGCCTGCCAAGCCGCAGCTCCCTCGTAGAAATGGGGTTGATGGCTCTTCTTGCTCCTGGCTCTGTCAGGATCCATTTCTACAAAATAATATCAGGCTCCGGGTGCTTCTGGCACCAACACATCTAGATGTGGACCTGAGCTGCACTTAGTTTCTGGAGGAGTTCACCTCACTCCTTGCCCCTCCGTGATGGGTCTATAACTTAGCGAGGAGAAGTTCCCTTTTAGGAAAACGTGAGAACTACAGCTGTTAAGATCATGCCATAGAGTTGATGAAAGTAACAAAGTCAGCAAGGAAGGCCTGGAGTCTACCACTTGGAATCATTTCTGGACACTTCCCAGGATGATTAATTCAGCTTGTTCAAAATTGCACTGGGAGGAGGTATAACTATGGCCCAGACACTTGGAGGTTAACGAAAGGGGGTCCTTCATCTTGGCGAAAGCAACCTTCCACCTGGGTCTTGCATCTTATGCCTTCCATCTTCTCTGAAGTATATTTCTTAATTTCCAAACATACAGAGGTTTTCTCGTATCTTTTTGTTATTGATTTTTAGCTTAATTGTTAGCTTAATTGTGATCTGCGAATATACTTGGATGATTTCTATTTTTTGTTATTCTTTAAAAGACACCATAGGACCAATTTTTGTCGTTCTTGAATGTGTCATGCAGTTGTGGGCTCAGTGTTCTAGACAACTGCATTAGATCAAGAGTACTCATGGTGTGGTTCAGAACGTCTACACTTCTTCCTGTCTTTTAAAAATGTGGTCTGATTATTCTATTGAATACTGAGATGATTATGGGTTTCTTTCTTCCCTGTAGCTTTGTCAGCTTTTGCATTCAATATTTGAGGTTGTAATTGAGGTACAAACAAATACAGAATTTTGACACCTTCCTGGCTAATTGAACCTTCTTTAAAAAATCATTTTGTAATATCCCTCATCTCTTTATTTTGAGATGGAGTCTCACTCTGTCGGCAGGCTGGAGGGCAATGGCATGATCTCGGCTCACTGCAACCTCTGCCTCCCAGGTTCAAGTGATTCTTCCACCTCAGCCTCCCAGATAGCTGGGATTACAGGCATGTGCCAGCATGCCTGGCTAATTTTTGTATTTTTAGTAGAGACAGAGGTTTCACCATGTTAGTCAGGGTGGTCTTGAACTCCTGACCTCAGGTGATTCACCCTGTCTTACTCTCCCAAAGTGCTGGGATTATAGGCATGATCCACCTGCCCAGAATGTTCTTTATCTCTAGTAATGCTTTTTGCATAAACTTTACTTTGTCTGATGTTGCCAGAGCTACTACAGGCTTCTTTTGTTTTGTTTGGCAAGCTAAATCATTTTGCCATCATATTACCTTCAACTTTTCTAAAACCCTGTGCTATGTTTAAGATAGGTACCTTCTAAGAAAATACAGTGTTGAAATTTTTTTAAAAATCCAGTCTGACAATTTTTGTCTTCAGTTTGGCCACTTAATCTATTTACATTTGATGTATTTACTGACGTGTTAAGGTTTAAATCTGTCCTTCTACCGACTGGGCCAGTGACTTATACCTGTAATCCCAACACTTTGGGAGGTCAAGGTGGGAGGATTTCTTGAGCCCAGGAGTGATCAGCCTGGGGAACATAGTGAAATGCCATTGCTACAAAAAAAAAAAAAAAAAAAAAAAAAAATTAGCTGAGTGTGGTGATGCAAGCCTGTGGTCCCAGCTACTCAGGAGGCTTAGCTAGGAGTATTGCTTGAGGCCAAGATGGCAGGGAGCCGTGATGGGGTGACAGAATGAGACCCTGTCTCTAAAACTTAAAAACAAACAAACAAATCTATCTATCATCTTACCAAATGCGCTGTACTCTTCCCGTCTAGCTTATGTTTCTTTTTTCTCACTACTTTTGGATGGAGCTTTTTTGTTATTCCATTTCATAGAGATTACAATCTGCATTCCTTTTTTGTTGTTTGTAAAGATTATTTTATTCTGGAACCCAGGAGCATAGATCCAAGTTACCTTGAATATACGTTCTCACAAGTGCATTCTTAACATAACAGAGTCTAATATTAATTGACACTCTTACCATCTTCACAGATAATATGAAGACCTCAGAACATTAACTCTGTTTATCTATTCCTGATTCTTATACCATCATGGTCACGTATGTTAGTTATTCGCATATGTTTTAACCCACTAAGTCATTATTATTATTTTCCAAGTGAATATATGAGTGAAATGTATTAAATTTATTAACATATTTATCAGTTTATTGTTCTTGATATATTTCTGCATGTCTGATCTTCCATCTGCAATCATTTTCCTTCTCTTTGAAGAATACCATTTAGTATTCCCTACTGGAACGATTAACACGCAGTTTTTGTTTGTCTGGATATGTTTTTATTCTTCCTTCATTCTTGGAAAATACCTTCATTGGGTACAAAATTTAAAGTTGGCAGATATTTTCTTTCAGTGCTTTAAAGGTAACATTTCATTTCTTTTGACTACCATTGTTTCTGTGTACCTCACAGGGGCTCCCTTGCAGATAACTTGTCTCTTTTATTTCCTTGGTTGTTTTTAAAATTTTCTTTGCCTTTGGTTTTTGGCAGTTTTACTCTGATGTGCCCAGGTATAGATTCCTTTTTTTGTCCTGTTTGGCTTTGTAGGCAATTGGATATGGAGCTTGATGTTATTTATAAGTTTTGAAAACTTTTCAGCCATCAAATACTACTTGTGAACCCATTCTCTTCTGTCTTTTTATGACTGATTGCACATAGGTTTGCTCTTTCTACTATATTCTCTAATTTTCTTACCTTCTTTTTTTATTCTTTTTTTTTTTTTTTTTTGAGACAGAGTTTCACTCTTCTTGCCCAGGCTGGATTGCATTGGTGCAACCTGGGCTCACTGCAACCTCCACCACCTGGGTTCAAGCGATTCTTCTCCCGCAGCCTCCCGAGTAGCTGGGATTACAGATGCTTGCCACCACACCCAGCTAATTTTTTGTATTTTTAGTAGAGATGGGGTTTCACCATGTTGGCCAGGCTGGTCTTGAACTCCTGACCTCAGGTGACCTGCCCATCTCAGCCTCCCAAAGTGCTGGGATTACAGGCATGAGCCACTGCACCTGGCCCCTTCTTTATTCTTTATCTTTTTGTTTTCCTGTGCTTTACTCTGGATATTGTCTTCTGCCCTATATTTTATTAAATCTCTTGTCATCTGCATCTAATCCCCTTTTATAACTACCCATTGGGTTCTTAATTTTGATTATCTTAGTTTTAGTTCCAGAATTTCCATTGTGTTCTTTTTTATATTTTTTCTCTGCCAGGCTACTCAGTCCCGTTTTTCATCTTCATCAGTAGAGAGGATAGGATTCCTTTAAAATCTGTGTCTGAATACCTCAGTCTTTGCCACTTTTCTCCCATGAGTTCATTTCCATTGTCTATTATTTCTTTTGTTTTCAATCATGTGGTCAAGTTTCTTTGCATACCTGGTTATTTTTTCATTGTGTGCAAAATGGCAATTACACACAATTGTTTATAGAAATAACTTGAGACCTAAGAAAATGCTCTCTTCCTGTAGACATGATTTTCATTGTTGTTGCTTTAATCAAGTGCTTGGGAGCAACAGAAATCTGCTATCATGTCATTCCAGTCTCAGGAATCGAGATGATTTGTGTCAGTTTATTTTGGGTACCTTTCCTTCTATCATGTAGCCCTTTAGAAATGTTATCCCCAAGGAGATAACCAGAGATAAGCACAAAATGCATATCCAAGGTTCTCCATCTCAATATTACAATGTTTGTAAAAGTGAAAGCTTGGAAGCAGCTTATAATAAGTAAAGGGTAGCTATTAAAACAGTTTTTGGGGCCGGGTATGGTGTCACGCCTGTAATCCCAGCACTTTGGAAGGCCAAGATGGGCTGATCACCTGAGGTCAGGAGTTCGAGACTAGCCTGGCCAAAATGGCAAAACCCCATCTCTACTAAAAATACAAAGACCAACCAGGACTGGTGGTGCGTGCCTGTAATTCCAGCTACCCAGGAGGCTGAGGCAGGAGAATCGCTTGAACCCAAGAGGCAGAGGTTGCAGTGAGCCAAGATCACACCACTGCTCTCCAGCCTGGGTTACAGAGTGAGACTCCATCTCAAAAAAACAACAGCAACAGCAACAACAAAAAATTCTTGGGTAACATTTAATTATTTGGGAAAACATTTGCCATATTATACAAAACAGAAAAAGCAGGATATAAATCTACATATCAAAAATCATTCCAGTTTTGTAATATATACACATATACAATGAAAAATGTTTGGAATGAATCCTCTCAAAATGTCAGTAGTGGTCATATCGAAGATGTACAATTTTGGGTGGTTTCAATTTTCTTTTTAATACTTTTTTGTGTTTTCATTTTTAAATAATGAATGTCTATATTGTTCTTATGATCAAGAAATGAAATCAAGTTAATTCTTCTCTTTTTTTTTTTTTTTTGAGACAGAGTCTTGTTCTGTCACCCAGGCTGGAGTGCAATGATGTGAACTTGGCCCACTGCAACATCTGCCTCCCAGGTTCAAGTGATTCTGGTGCCTCAGCCTCCTGAGTAGCTGGGATTACAATCACCTGCCATCACACCCAGCTAATTTTTATATTTTTGTAGAGACAGGGTTTCACCCTGTTGGCCAGGTTGGTCTTGAACTCCTGACTTCAGGTGATCCACCCGCCTCAGCCTCCCAAAGTGCTGGGATTACAGGTGTGAGCCACTGCATGGCCTAAGTTAATATATTTTTAACAAGTATTTCACAGAAAAGCAATATAGTGACAATGAAACAGATAGACCACATTTTATGTATCTGTCCCATTACCTCGGGAAAAATTTCAATATCAGGGAATCTTCTTTTCCATTAAAAAAAAAAAAAAAAGAAGCTAGCCAGGCACAGTGGCTCACCCTTGTAATCCTAGCACTTTGGGAGGCTGAGGCAGGTGTATCACTTGAGGTCAGGAGTTCAAGACCAGCCTGCCCAATGTGGTGAAACCCCATCTCTACTAAAAATACAAAAATTAGCTGGGTGTGGTGGGGGTGCCTGTAATCCCAGCTACTCAGGAGACTGAGGCAGAAGAATCACTTGAACCCAGGAGGCAGAGGTTGCAGTGAGCCGAGATTGTGTCACTGCACTCCAGCCTGGGCAACAGAGTGAGACTGTCTCAAAAAAAAAAAAAAACCTTACATTTTAAGTTTCACACAGTACAGATTACTGCCTATCATAGCCTGTGCTCTTGGAGTGCTCATGGTCACAATGGAATGTACAGACATATCCAGGAATGGTCAGGACACAAAGAAGACTAGAAAGAAGACACAGGATATAACATAGAATTGCAGTTACAATCTCAGTGTTGGAAAACGACCTCAGAGACCATCTGGTTCAATCTTTAACCTCGGAAGAATGCCCTCTGTATCAATCTGTTCTCAGGCTGCTAATAAAGACATACTCGAGACTGGGTAATTTGTAAAGGAAACAAGTTTAATGAACTCACAGTTCCACATGGCTGGGGAGGCCTCATGATCATGGCAGAAGGCAAAGGAGAAGCAAAAGCACGTCTTACATGGGGGCAGGCAAGAGAGCTTGTGCTGGGGAACTCCCGTTTATAAAACCATCAGATCTCTGAGACTCATTTCCTATCAGGAGAACAGCATGGGGAAAGACCCACCTCCATGATTCAATTACCTCCCACTGGGTCCCTCTCACGATAAGTGGGAATTATGGGAGCTATGATTCAAGATGAGATTTGGGTGGGGACACAGCCAAACTATATCACCTTCCTATAAAGAAAGTAGAATGTTGCAGAGTTTTGTACAGCTGCCTTTGACCTGTCCTGATTCTTAAGGTTGTTAGTTCGACTTCTGCTTAAATGTGTCAAGTGACCAGTTTCTCACTAATTTTTAAGACAGCCCTTTCTTCCGTGGGATAGCTCGGGTAGAAAAGTTTGTGAGTTACTGGCATCAAACAGGTAAGGGCATTTTAAGGTGAAGTTAATACACAATTGGAAGGGAGGGCTTGTCAGCTCTCAACTCTATGATTGGCAATTTCTGGTTCCCTACAATTAGTCTTATCATTTGTGCGAAATATTTCTGTTGGCACAACAAGCTGAGCCTGTGGTCAGATTCATCTTTTGTTTTATAAACAGAGATGTGTGTTCTCAAAGAGTAACTTTAAGCTAAGGTTTTTGGAAATAAGCTGCAGGTTTGTGATAAACATTCCGCCAATTTTTCTTCTCCACTTTTGTTCACATAAAACTGAAAGGAACCAGATAGTCAAATTTGGCCCGTCTTCCCAACATCCAAAGACCTCTCTCCCACTGTGTTTCTTGGCCTCTTCTAAAACTTTCCTTCATTATCTTTCTTTCTATTTTTTTCTTTTTCTTTTTTTTTAGACAGAATCTCTCTCTATCTGCCAGTCTGGAGTGTAGTGGCGCAATCACAGCTCACTGAAGCCTCCACCTCCTGGGGCTCAAACCATCCTCCTGCCCCAGCCTCTTGAGTAGCTGGGACTACAGGCATGCACCACCACACACAGCTAATTTTTTTATTTTTAGTAGAGACATTGTCTTGCTCTGTTGCCCAGGCTAGTCTCGAACGCCTGGGCTCAAGCAATCCTCCTGTCTTGGCCTCTGGAAATGCTGGGATTACAGGTGTGAGTCACCGTGCCTGACCTCTTTTTTCTTTTTTTGAAGATGCTTTGTCCGTATGTTTCATTTTATTTATTTATTTATTTAGAGACAGGGTCTTGCTATGTTGCCCAGGTTGGAGTAAGTGGCTATTCACAGGTGCAATCACAGTTTATTATGGCCTCAAACTCCTGGGCTTAAGTGATCCTCTCACCTCAGCCTCCTGAGTAGCTGGGGCTACAGGTATGCACCACCATGCCTAGTGTGACCTTGGAGAAGTCATGTAACCTTGGCGTTGATGTGATGTTCTAGGAGGGGAACATAAGGGGAAAAATCTGGGGGAATTACACCTTCCATTTTCTCTGGGGTCCACAGGACTCTGCAGAGGGGATACATGCTGCCCAGAAGGGGATTGCTATGTATAGTTCCTAACACACAGGCGTGTTAAGTACTGTGAGAAACAACTGAAAAGCCATAGTGATGGCATGAAAAGACCCTGAAATGCAGAGCCCAGGGTTCTGCTTCCAGCTCTGCCACCAATTAGCTGTGGGACCTCAAGCAGAACTCCCTGGAATTCTGTTTTCTCATCTCCAAAGTGAGGAGGCTGAATGAGATGATCCCTAAGTTTCTTCCAGTGGTAGATTTCTATGACTCTGTAGTCAATGCAGGATATCAAGTGGAGAAATAAGAGAAACAAGCTATTACATTTAAATTCTTTTTTTTTCTTTTTTAGAAAGTGGAGGTGGAAATCACGGTATGAAACTTACTTGTGTAATTGAGTTTAAATATTATTATAGAAAACGCAAATAACTGGAGAGGTGCTCTCAAGTGAAAAACTTAGGCTAGGGCTGGATATGGTGGCTCATGCCTGTAATCCCCACACTTTGGGAGGCCGAGGTGGGAAGGGTGCTTGAATCCAGGAGTTTGAGACCAGCCTGGGCAACATAGTGAGACTCCATCTCTCTCTCTCTCTTCTCTCTTGCTCTCTAAACCTTAGGCTATAGGTAAAAAATCCATCCATGATAAACTTCAGGGTGTTCTGTTATCTCTCTTTTTTTTTTCTGAATCAAGTTCTCATTCTGTCACCCAAGCTGGAGAGCAGTGGTGTAATCTTCATTCACCTCAGCCTCGACCTCCCCAGCTCAAATGATCCTCCCACCTCAGCCTCCTGAGTAGCTGGGACTATGGTGCATGCCATGAGCCTAGCCAAGTTTGTTTCTTGTAGAGACAGAGTCTTGCTGTGTTGCCCAGGGTGGTTTCAGACTCCTGGTCTCAAGCAATCCTCCCACCTCGGCCTCCCACAGTGTTGGGATTACAGGCATGAGCCATCGAGCCCAGCCTGTTCTATTCTCTCTGTGATAAGACTTCATTTTACTAAATCTCATTTCCAGTTCCTTGGTGACTGGCAGGTGAAGACAGGAGTGAAAGGAATGTAAAGCAGCTTTGCTCTGAAGAGAAGAAGAGAGACACAGCCAAGGTACGCTGAGGTGGAGAAGAGGAAAGCTGGAGGGCTCTGTGGTGGAGGAGGATCTTCTAAGGAATGAGGTGGTCGTGCACTGAGGGGAGTGGGGAGGAGTGGAGGGTGGAGGAGAATGGAGCTGTCTGAGAGCCACTGGGAGGGCTCTGTGTCCTAGGATGTGATCTAGAGGACAGAAAGTGGTAGAATAGCAGGGAGGGCCCCTCTGACCTTGGATGGCAGCAGTGAGCACTGAGACAGCTTCCTGGAAAAGGTCATGGCCAGGAGGAAGTAGAAATGTGCATGGCTCGGATGATCCTGGTTCCAACATCCGTAGATTTGATCTCAGTGTGCTGATTCACGAACTCTTAGACCTTACTATCAATGAATTGCATTCAATTGCACGTGTGTGCATGTGTGTGTGTGTGTGTGTGTGTGTGTGCGTGCGCACGCATACAATGGAGGAAGTTGAATGTCATGCCCTCTTTTTTTAGCAACCTCAAATCATTATTTTCTGTCTCAAGCACTTTGTCTGAGTGCATATTATAATGGATGGTGGGTGGTGGAGTCAGTGCCTGGCCAAAGATGAAGAAGTATTCAGCTTGGCTAGGCTCGGTGGCTCATACCTGTAATCCCAGCACTTTGGGAGCCTGAGGCAGGTAAATTGCTTGAGGTCAGGAGTTCGAGACCAGCCTGGCCAACATGGTGAAACCCTGTCTCTACTAAAAATATAAAAAATTAGCTGGGTGTGGTGGCACACACCTGTAGTTCCAGTTACTCCAGAGGCTGAGGCAGGAGAATTGCTTGATTGAACCCAGGAGGTGGAGGTTGCAGTGAGCTGAGATCGCGCCACTGCACTACAGCCTAGGTGACAGAGCGAGACTCTGTCTCAAAAAAAAAAAAAGTATTCAACTTGAGTGGGTGTTAAAATCAATTATTTGAATGAAGGCGATCTGGTGTGAATTCAGTTCAGAAAAATTAGACGCTGTTTTTAGAAAAGTCAGATTGTCACTTTTCCAGCTAGATTATTATTTTTGGATTAAATTTCTTGCAAATATTTTAGCTGGCTCTCTATTTATCCGTTGTCATCCTCTTGTAAATTGATCTTGTACAGCTGAACACGTGTTCATGCACAATATCTTCCGAATCCTGGTTACAAGGATCTGAGAACACAGGAAGCTCTGTGTCTAAAGGAATGCCCACTTTAAAGGAACAAAGTGGAACACTCATCTCTTCACCCTCAAAAGCCATTTTGTAGAAAGTCCTCAGGGCATGAAAGTGCCTTGCCAGGGACCTTTGAGGCCAAGTGTAAAGCATTTGGAACTGGCAGTGTGCCCCAGCCTTGTCTAAAGAATGGTAACAGTGGCATGAAACACCACATGTCAAAAGCAGTGTTCATTTGGATAATATAGAGGATCAATTCTGCCCTAAGAAAGTTGTTTCTCTCAAGACCTAATGCTGAATTGAAATATTATTTTCCTTCAAAGTATTGATTGAGTTGACTTTGAGAGTGTATACAAATATTCTATTTAAGGATTTATAGGAGGATGACTTTCAATGACACAATTAGAGAAATAAGACTGTATTATGTGGCTTTGGGCAAGTCACTTATCCTCACTGTGCCTTACTTTTCTGCAAGAGTGTATTGAACTAAATCATCTATATCCCACCTGCCAATGGACACCCTTTTGTGGGCCAGAGCTATGTTTGGTTCTTCTTTCCTCCTTTCCTTCTTCCTTTACTCTTGAGGTTCACATAAGGAGCTTAGAAAGTTTACTCTGGGCCGAGCGCGGTGGCTCACTCCTGTAATCCCAGCATTTTGGGAGGCCGCGGCAGGTGGATCACCTGAGGTCGGGAGTTCAAGGCCAGCCTGGGCAACATAGTGAAACCCTGTCTCTGCTAAAAGTACAAAATTACTCAGGCATGGCGGTGCAGGCCTGTGATCACAGCTACTCGGGAGGCTGAGGCAGGAGAATTGCTTGAACCCGGGAGGTGGAGGTTGCAGTGAGCTGAGATTGTGCCATTGCACTCCAGCCTGGGTGACAAGAGCAAGACTCCATCTCAAAAAAAAAAAAAAAAAAAGAAAGTTGACTCTGGTTTTGGACAAATCGGACTGTGTTTGCTAATGCTTGGCCTGTTTCAACTTTCCATGAATCAGCAATGCTATGAAATGTTGCACAGAGGAAAACTGAGCTCCGACAGGAAACTTCTAGTAAAATGTCAAAGATGTTATGGTTCAAAGAGATTGTCTCAAATGTACATCATGAGTCAGAAAAAGTAGGCGTTCCCATTAAAAAAGTTATTTTTTTGAGACAACGTCTCACTCTGTCACCTTGGCTGGAGTGCAGTGGCACAATCATGGCTCACTGCAGCCTTGCACTCCTGAGCTCAAGTGATTCTCCCGCTCAGCCTCCTGAAAGCTGGGACTTCAGGTGTGCACCACTATGCCCAGCTAATTTTTAAATTTTTTTGTAGAGAGGAGTTCTCACTATGCTGCCTAGGCTGGTCTCAAACTCCTGGGCTCAAGCAATCCTCCTGCTTCAGCCTCCTAGAGTGATGGAATTACAGACGTGAGCCATGTACCTGGCTCCATTGTTTAAATTTTAAATTAAAAAAAAAATTTCAATAGAGACAGGGTCTTGCTATGTTGCCCAGACTGGTCTTGATCTCCTGGCCTCAGGCAATACTCCCACCTCAGTCTCCCATAGTGCTGGGGTTATAGGGTGAGCCACCATACCCAGCCATGGTTCCCATTTTCTAGATGTATTTCCCAACTAGAACGCACAGAATTTGGGGGGGCGTGTTATCCATTGTCTCTTCTCTTGAAAAAAATAAATAAAACCCTCTCCTGATGCTTCATTTTGTCTTCAGCTGCTGCTCTGCTTCCTCCTTTCTCGTCACAGTTGGTGTTTCTGAAAGAAAGTTGTTTGCAGTTGGTTTCTGTGCCCATCTTTTTATTTATTTATTTTTGACAGTCTTACTCTGTCGCCCAGGCTGGAGTACAGTGGCGCGATCTTGGCTCACTGCAGCCCCCGCCTCTTGGGTTCAAGCAATTCTACTGCCTCAGCCTTCTGAGTAGCTGGGATTACAGGAGTGCCCCACCGCGCCTGGCTAATTTTTGTATTTTTAGTAGAGGTGGGGTTTCACTATGTTGGCCAGGCTGGTTTTGAACTTCTGACCTCAAGTGATCCTCTTGCCTTGGCCTCCCAAAGTGCTGGGATTACAGGTGTCAGCCACCATCCCTGGCCAATTTCTGTGCCCATCTTTTCTTCACCTGCCACTGACTTTGAGTCCCCAGTTCCTACTTTGAATCCTGCCCATTTCACTCCATTGAAGTGGATCCACGGGGTCCCCAGTAACCTCCAGATCCTTTTCAGCTCTCCGCTTCATAAACACTCCATGATTCTTGAGCCATTTTCTTCTTTTGAGTTCTCATTCTTCTGATTATCCTCCTCCCTCTGTTTCTTGTTTGTCTCCTGTTGGAAATAGGTGGTTGGTGCTGCAAAGAAAAATTAGCACTGAGACAAAGGATCTTTCAGCAAACTAATTTTTACTTCCTGAACTGCAGGAAGGGTACCCTTGCTAGCCATCATGCCACAAGAGTACAATGAACAAAGAAAAATACACAAATGTATCCCTTACGCATTTGGAGTGATCCTTACTGCTGTGTCTGATCTTCATTGACTGGAGCCAGACCTCACAATCTAAACTAAAACCTGACTGGCTAACAACTTAAAACTTTTCTAAACAGGTAAAAGCAGTGGAGAGCTGGGACATGCCTGTGAGCACGTCCAGCACACATGTCTTGGTTAAAGTACAAGGACATAGAATCTACTATATGCCTGTAAACATGGCATGTCTAACAACTACACAGGATAGGGCTTGATAAAGAGTTATTAGCACACTTATAATTTATTCTTTAACAAGAAAATAAACTTTAAAAAGGGACCTTTCTACTGTCCACATCTCCTCTGAGCAGCCTTGAAATCCTGGAATTTCTCTGTATTCAAACTTGGACTTCCATTGCCTCTTCCTAGCTATGGGCTGAAGTGTGCCACCCTGTTCCATTCATATGTTGAAGTTCTAACCCTGAGGAGCTGAGAATGTGGCCATCTTTGGAAACAGGGTCTTGGCGGAGGTAATTAGTTAAGATGAGATTATACCAGAGTGGGGTGGGCCTCTGATCCAATATGACTGCTGTCCTTATAAAAAGGGATTCGGACACAGACACACTCATGTGAAGGTGAAGGCAAAGTTTGGAGTGATGCTTCTGCAAGCCAAGGAATGCCAAAGATTGCCAGCAATCACCAGCAGCCAGGCAAGAGACATGGAAGGTTCCTCCTCACACCCCTCAGAGGGAACCAACCCTGCCTGCCATCTTGATTTCAGACTTCCAACTTTCAGGGCTGAGTGATACATTTCTGTTGGTTAAGCCTCCTGGTTTATGGCACTCTGCTACCACAGTCCTAGGAAACTCATACACCCATTCCGCTCCTCAGGCTAGTGGTTGTCCAGTGTTTTGGTCTCAGGTCCTCTTTACACTGTTTTTTTTTTTTTTTTTTTTTTTTTTAGAGACAGGGTTTCACCATGTTGGTCAGGCTGGTCTCGAACCCCTGACCTCGTGATTCGCCTGCCTCAGCCTCCCAAAGTACTGGGATTACAGGCGTGAGCCACTGTGCCTGGCCTGACACTGTTAAAAATTATTAGAGTCCAGGCTCAGTGGCTCACACCTGTAATCCCAGCACTTTGGAAGGCCAAGGTGGGAGAATTGCTTGAGGTCAAGAGTTTGAGACAAGCCTTGGCAACACTGTGAGATCCCAACTCTACGAAAAAAAAAAAAAGAGAGAAAATTTCTTAAAAACAATTGCTGAGAAGATTAAGAACAAGGCAAGGATATTCTCCCTCGCCACTCTATTTCACATCATACTGGAGTCCTAACTAATGCCATAAGAAAAGGGAATGAAAACCATACTGATTAGGAAGGAAGACATAAAATTTTATTCACAGATGACTTCATTGCCTATATAGAAAATCTGAAGGAGACTGGGCGCAGTGGCTGATGCCTGTAATCATAGCACTTTGGGAGGCTGAGGTGGGTAGCTCACAAGGTCAGGAGTTCAAGACCAGCTTAGCCAAGATGGTGAAACCTCGTCTCTACTAAAAATACAAAAAAAAATTACCTGGGCATGGTGCCCAGCGCCTGTAATCCCAGCTACTCAGGAGGCTAGGGCAGAGAATCGCTTGAACCCAGGAGGCAGAGGCTGCAGTGAGCCAAGATCGCACCACTGCACTCCAGCCTGGGCGACAAGAGCAATACTTGTCTCAAAAAAAAAAAAAGAAAGAAAATTTGAAAGAATCAACAACAAAAAAGACTTCCTGGAACCAGTTTAGATTTTGTATCACAAATCCCTTTTTCTCCATACCTGTCCATAAGGAGCAGCAGAAGCAGGGTGCTTTCAGCTGGCAAGGCCATCAATACACCTTCACTGTTCTATCTCAGGGGAATACCAACTCTCTAGCCTTGTGCCATCATTTAGTTTGCAAGGATCTTGATCATTTCTCTGGTTCATAAAATATCACAGTGGTCTGTTACACTGAGGACAATATACTGATTGGTATATACTAGTGAGCAAGAATAACAACTATCATAGACTTATTGATAAGACATTTGGATTCAGAGGAATAAATTAGACCAAAATTTATGGGCCTTCTCAGTGAAATTTTTTTATTTTTATTTTTATTTTTTCTTTTTGAGACAAAGTCCAGTCACGCCACACTGGAGTGCAGTGGTGTGATCTCGGCTCATCGCAGTCTTGACCTCCTGGGATTAAGTGATCCTCTCGCCTCAGCTTTCAAGTACCTGGAACCACAGGTTCCACCACGCCCAGACTTTCACAGAGATGCGGTCTCACTATGTTACCCAGGCTGGTCTGAAACTCTCTTTCCCCAGCCATCCCTGACATGGCCTAATGGGCTCATGAACAAGGTGGTCATGGTGGTAGGGATGGAGGTGCTCATGGGCTCAGCAACATGGACTTCCACTCGCCAAGGCCAACCTGGCTATGGCCCCTGCTGAGTGCCCAATCTGCCAGCAGCAGAGACTAACACTGAGCCTTCAAGATGGCACTATTCCCTGGGGTGATCGGCCAGCTATGGTACTGGGGGTCCATAGACTGGTACCAATCCATGGCCTGTTAGGAACTGGGCCACGTAGCAGGAGGTGAGTGAGCATTACCACCTGAGCCTCCACCTCCTGTTAGATCAGCAGCGGCATTCGATCCTCATAGGAGCGTGAACCCTATTGTCAACTGTGCATAAGAGGAATCTAGGTTGTGTGTTGCTTAGGAATCTGATGCCTGGTGATCTGAGATGGAACAGTTTCATCCCAAAACCATCCCGACCCGCCATCCGTGGAAAAATTGTCTTCCACAGAATAGGTCCCTGGTGCCGAAAAGGTTGGGGACTGCTGCCTTACTGCATTTGTTAGTATGACCCTGCTCTTTAATTAAGGTCAATGGGAAACTGCAACAACACAATCCAGGCAGGACTACAAATGGCCCATACTCTTTAGGAATGAAAGTTCGGGGCACTCCACCTGGTAAAGAACCATTACCAGGGCCAGGCGCAGTGGCTCACGCCTGTAATCCCAGTACTTTGGGGGGCCGAGGCAGGCGGATCATGAGGTCAGGAGTTTGAGACCAGCCTGACCAACATGGTGAAACCCCATCTCTACTAAAAATACAAAAAAAAATTAGCCAGGTGTGGTGACAGGTGCTTATAATCCCAGTTACTTGGGAGGGTGATGCAGGAGAATTGCTTGAACCTGGGAGGCAGAGGTTGCAGTGAGCCGAGATCACACCACTGCACTCCAGCCTGGGCAACA
>CAUYLG010023128.1:0-30910 GCA_963573385.1 Cacajao melanocephalus
CTAGCCTGGGCAGTAGAACAAGAATCCTGTTCTCTCTCCCTCTTTTTCTTCCTCTTTCTTTCTCTCGTACATTCTTTTTTTTCTTTCTTTCACTCTCACTTTCTTTCCTCTCTTTTCCTTTCTTTCAAAAATAAAAAAAAAAAAAAGAAGTGGGTACAGAAATAATACTCTGTCAATCTGTATTTTTCAGCTCATTTCATGCTTTAAACAAGTATTTTTATAGCAGGAAAAAAAAATCAAGAAAAATGCTAAAGTAACTTTGTAAAATTACATATGCATATATGCCTCATTCTGTCTTCTAAGGCTTTGGAAACATTGATATCACTATGCATGCTTAATATTTTGCCACATGCTGAGATTATAGCATGGCAAATCAAAGCCATAATAGTAACCATTGCTTCTTGTCATCCAATTTAAATTGTCATCTCCTAAACCAACATTCTTCCACATCAATTAAAGTAAAACTTAGACATGCATGTTACTCATTTGAGGATGGAGATAAACAAGAGAATTCATGCCTTAAGTAAAACACAGCCCATTGGCAGAAACTGACTGCTGAACAAGTCAGTTAACAGGAAATACGGTGGGATCATTTCTATAATGAGAAATACTGTAACCAGAAGGCAAACTCTTGTAATCCATCAAAGGGGGTAAAACAATTTGTTTTGAAAGAATCAAGGAAAAGTTCATCCAAGAGATTTCACATTGTGAATAGGATTTAGACAGAAAGAAACAGGAAGATATGGAAAATGAAGGAAATGTTATGAGCAAGGAAGGGCAGAGAGGTGGGCAAAGGCAGGACTTTTCCAGTGAATGGTGGCTAGTGTTGCAGAGAATGGACAGGGTGGTAGTTAGGCAGAGCATCAGAAAGGGAGGTCAGAGTCAGCCAGATCATGGGTATTGATGCTGATGTTTGCATGCTAAGAAGCTCATTTTAACTTAGTACACAAAGGAGATCTAAGAAAAATGATTCATAGAAGATAACTTATCAGGTCTCTGAATTACAAAATTACAACACTAAAAACAAATCCATAACAATAGCAATAAAAAATGTCCAGTTACTGTATTCTCTTCACTCTTCATTGAGACATTTGGAAACTGAATATCCAGTTTATCATTATTTACCAGTGAAATCTTATCACCAGAGTTATCCTTTCATTGTAATTTGTTTAATCTTTGTAAAATCTGCTAATGTTTTCACTTGTGGCCTTCTAAGACTCTGGCTCTGGCTCTAGTCACCACTTAATAGCTCCTTGGCTGCCCTTCTCCATTCATCCATCACATGCTTGAAGTCCATCCAAAATTATGCAATGCATTTCACTTTTTCCATTTCTTGTAATCCTCATGTTATAATACATTGGCCTCTTGGATACCTGAAAATTAGGTTCAAGTAATTTCTGGTTCTGATGTCCCAAGCACTTCATGCCATTGTTACTTTAGAATACCCTTCAAGGCCCAGGTTGTACTCATCTTATTGAAACTGTTTTTAGGTAGCTCTGTCTGTCAAGGTTCAGCCTGACTGACCAAGAATAAGAAGAATAAAGGTCCTCCTACACTTGTCTGTGAAAATGAATTGAAGAGTGGCAGAGTATTAATTAATCCTATGTATTATTTCTAAAACTGCTCTCTGTATTACCTACCTCTTGCTCTGCTAAATGTTTTTCATACATTTTAAGCCATCTTATCCAATTGTTTTGTACTCTGATCATAGCTGTTAAAAATAGCAAAATGGTCTAAATTCATAGAAAGATGACATTTAAGTGCAACATGTAAATCTTTGTTTTGATAGAGAAATCTTTATTTCCATAGATAAGTCTCTCCTGAAACTCATGCATTACTTCTCTCCCTTCCTCTTCCTATCCCTCTTCTTATTCTTCTCCCTTTCTCTCCTAATTCCCTTCCCTATATTTTATCATCAACCACTTATCTCAAATTGTCCCTCAGAAATTCTAGTTCAGCAGTTTTAAAGATTAAAAAGACATTCCTTAGAGAAATATGCTCATTTTAGAGACAATGATACTGAGAGACAGGGGAGATGTATTTAAGTTTATATGTAAAGGCAGTTACAAAGCTAGTGTAGAAACAAAGTTCACAATTCTTAGTCCACCGAGAAAGTTACAATCCTGTTTTAAAATTAGTTTACAAGAAAGTAAGATTCTTTGTTTGATTTTGGAAATTATCTTGGCTTCTGACTAAGAAATTAATTACATTATATCAATGAACTCAAGAGCAGGAAAGCCTGTCCAATACTAGGCTGACCCATCACTTGGAACTGGCTCTGGCTTGAGAAGTCTTTTGTGTAAATGAGCTAGCATCAGTATCCACTGCAGAATCCTACCCTTTGCTTAAATTATCTTGTTTAAATTCTCGATTTAGCAAATGCTACTTAGGCATGAGGTATGTCAGGTTTCTGTGCTAAGAAAATAATTTCATTCAGTTTAGAAAAGAATATGTTTGTTGATAAATGCTATTACATATACACTGATTTTTCCTCTGCAATTTACTAACATTTCTGAGGTTTTTCAGTACCATTATAAATTTTGCCTTAATTTCTGAACATTACATAATTAACTTTCAAGAATATTGTCATATCTGCATTATAATAATCTCTGTCATTTATTTAACAGAATTCATCTGAATATTTGTCATTACTTGTTCTGAGAGATCATTGTGTAAGTAATGAGGCATAATAATAAAAGACTTCATTGTTTACAAAATATAGGATATAACTTCTTTCATGGGAAAGTGTCCAGTTTTGGAACTAGGGACACTGAAGCTTAAATCTTCCCTTGACCATTTGTTTCTTCTAGGGCTTAGGCAAGTTACTTGATATCTCTTTATATGAAATATGGACTACCAATTACAATGATATTATAAAAAACAAATATTATTACAGTATTTGAAATTTTCTGGCTCAAGGATGGTTTATAGTATGTGTTCAAAAATATTAGTTCTCTTTCCCCTTTCCCAGAATGTGAGAATACTGCACCATTGCAGTGATCCTTTAGACCTTATAATTTCACTAGAAGTGATCATTCTTAGTTTCAGTAATTAAAGTTCAGGCAAATAAATGAGGGAAGAATAGACTGCATTTAGTTCTTTCTAATTACAAAAACATTTTGCCAATTGAAATTTAAAAGGAGAAATGTTTCGCACATGCTTTATTTTCCTCAGCCAACTAGTACAGCATTTATGGGGATGTCATCCTGCAAATTTTATTTTACTTAAAACCAAGCACCAGGTTGTTTTTCTCATTAAACCAAAAATAAGCTGTTGCCTAATTATATGTCTAGCATGTTCTTGAATGAACATTAATGAGCTCATCTCCTTTTTGGAATGTTTTATGTCATATTTCAAGTCTGTCTTACAGACTCACCAAAAAGAAGAATTTAACATTAAATCTAAAGTTAAATATCAAGATAAATTAATCAAGAAAGACAAGTTATAAGGGAAGCGAAAAGAAAAAACACGTGGAAGAAGAGTAGAATGAAGACAAGAGACAAGTAAGTCAGAGGAAATTCACAAAATTTGTTGTATATTACTGTGAACGTTCCCATGACTCCAAGCCAATTTCGATATCTCATTTGAATAACCCGATGTAAACCTATGAAAGAAAACAATGTGAGCAAGAAAGATCTGGTACTTTTATAGTTATTCAATTGAATTGATATGTAGTGAATCTCAACCATGTGCAAGTCAGAGTCCCATTCACAAGGCAAAGTATTATGAGCACTTAAAATGGAGTAAAAGGGTAAGAAGAGTCATGAGTGGGCCATAAAAAGAAGAAAAAATATCCTGAATACATGTATTTAACAAACTTATAAAGGTTACTCTTTTGCCATGACTTTGGATATGTCACAAAGTAAAAACCGATTTATCTATGTGTCTACTAGTGTTTGATCTTAAACTTGAAAAAATATTTCTCTTTATAAATTTACTCTCAAAATTGTTACTTGGTTGTTTAGAAAATCTTGAATATGTTGGATATGCTATGGGAAAGGTGAAATCAGATGCATGTTGGACTAAATCTTCCAAACATTTTGGGTTCTATAAACCTTAAGCTTATTTTTTAAGAAAACATCAAATTCTTGTTTATATTGAAAAACACATGAAGCCATGTTCCCAATCTCTTTCATTTAATTCTTACTGTTTTTAAAGAGCTACTAAGTGTACTAAAAGACATAGTTTCTTTGCTGAATCTAAGTTTTCTTTGACACAAGAATAAATTTGAAAACCAATAGGTACAAGTTATTCTTAATGTTAATGTTGTAACTTTGAAAACTATAAAGTTATTTCTAGAAAGAGAGTAAAAATCTGTATAATTTTTCCAAAGATATCCCTCTTTCACCAAACAAGAAGTAATTCTGGGTAAAAGTGCCATTGAAATGGATTCATCTCAAAATTGGATAAAGAAAAGTGTACAATTATGTAACTGTAAAAACACCATCTTTGCATCTGATAGGTCACTTTTATCTCTAATTAAAAGAGTATAGATTTAGAGAAAATGTAAGTACAGATAATATCAAAACTTGTGTTATAGTAGTTATAATTTTTCTTTATACATTTATGAATGAATTATATATTTATAATTAACTTAGTCTTTCAGAAAATATTTATTGAACAAATTCTATGTATCAAGCATCATTTTGGGTTCTACAACCAGAGATGACAAGAAAGACAAAGTTTCTGTGCTTGTGAAGTTGACATTGCAGTGGAAGGCAGATAATAAATAAGGTAATATCAGAAGAAAATAAAACAGGTGATGGAGTACATAGTGATGGTAGGAGGAAGTACATTTAGATAAGGCAATAAGCAAAGCTTTTATATAATGAGGAGGTGATAACTGAGCTGAGATTTGAAGGTGTCAGCCATGGAAAGATCTGGAGGCAAAAATCTTAAAGGCAGGAACAAGTGTGTCAGGTACATAGCAAGAATGATATTGGAGTACTCTTACAGTGCAAAAAAGATGGTGGCAAATTCTTGTTGGTTATCATGAGATAGTGTCTATTTGCCCTCACGTTGAATTTGGGCTGCCTTGGAACTTCTTTGACCAATAGAGTGCATCAGGAGTGAGGCTGTGACAGTTCTGAGTTAATCTCTTAAAAGATTGGCAGCTTTTGCTGGATTTTTTAGATCCCTTAGAGGACATAGAACATCCCTTAACTTTCCTGAGGAGACCACATGGAGAAAGCCCGAGACTATAAGGATGGGCAAACAGAGAGGCCGCACTGCGCACAGCTTTTCTGTTAGCCCATCTAGGGCTCCAGACACATGGGTGAAGCTATTTTGTAACCTCCAGACTGGTAGTCAGTTGAATATGCCATGAACAGCAATATAGTCACCCAGCCAAGCTCTACCAAAATCCTTAACTCACACATTTGAGATAAATTGTTGTTTTAAGCCACTAAATCTTAGAGAAGCTTATTATGCATCAAAAGGTAACTGGAACATTGCCCAGCAGAAAAATACTATTATGATGGAAGCAGGATGAACAAAAGACACCACAGTCTGGAATAGGGTCAGATATTTTATTTTGCCCCATAATGTGTCCAGATGAATGACAAAATGTGAATCTAACCTGACATATAGGTATATTTTGTAGACATATATATGTATCTATCAGGTCAGAATCACATTTTGTCATTTATTTCTGAATCACCTTTTGTCATTCATCTCTTACCTCTGCTACCTTTTATAAATTAGATTTTAGAAAGGTAAGAATATAAACAGAGAGAACATTTTTCAAAATAATATTGTAGTGATATTATCACATTTAATTCTCACAACACTTGAGTAAGAAAGTAGTCTTTTATGTTGTAAGTGAATACACTGAGGAACACGAAGGTTAAATAATTTACCCAGGGTTGCGTAGACAGTGAAAGGTGAAAGTGGAGAGGTTGTTAAATTGTGTCAACTGTTGTTGAACAAACAAACAGGAAGAGGACAGAGCACAACTAGTGAACTTAGATAGATAGAAGCTATTGATTCTCTTGTAAATGGGTAAATTTGCAGATTTTTTGGTGAAGAAACTCTGATGGTAGTAAAATAAAGAATAGAGACACAAGGGAAACAAATGGGTAAGCAATCTTTTTGAGAAGTTTTTTCTATGAATGTAAAGAGATGATAGAAGGATTTAAAATTAGTGTGTGGTTTTTATCTCAGACAAATATGTTAGGAAATTTTAAAATGCCATTAGGAACTCCACTATAGGGAGAAATTGAAGTTGAAAAGAGAGGGAGAATGGGAGAGAAACATACAAAGAGAGACAGACACAGAGAGGCAGAGGGAGAGAGAGAAGATAATTGCATAGTGAAGTTTTTGAGTACACAAAGTAGGAAGTTTATCTGTCTACAGATGGGATCATTGACTCCTCTTATCTGAAAAGGAGGTGAAGCAAACTATCTTAGCATAGATGAAGGTCAGTCTGATAAGATGATGACATGGGTCTTTTCAGTGTGTTTACAACTTATCGCATACTGTCTGAGGTCATATGTCAGAGTTGGGGGTGATAAAGAGAAGGTACAAAATACATTTCTTAGGATATAGAGGAAAACGTATAGAAAAATGAAGGAAAAATTTTAGCCAGTGTTTGGATACCACCTGAAATTTATGGTCATTATTTATTGTGCAACTATTAAGAAGACTTATTTTCTCCAACGTGTTGAGCCTAAGACTGGGACTTTTTGGAACTGATTGTATTAAAGTGAGAAAGGAAAAGGAGTGTATAAAGGAAAAGTGATTATAGTGACTCAACATGGAATCATAGACTTTAATGTGTATAAGGAGGAAATTGAATTATAAAGGGGATTCTGAGTAGTGAAAATGAGAGTCAAAGGGGTCGGGTTACTGAAGAAGTTGAAGAATTATGGCTGTAGAAGTACTAGAATAAGTAAGCCAAATGAACAGGAGGTGGTGGCTGGACACTTAGATTCCTAAAACTGAGATTTTAGAGTTTACATAGTCATTATTAATTTAGAATTTTATAAAGGACCATGAGAGTGGGAGGCTGAGGGAGTTGGAGAAAAGATTACCATTGGAGTAGATGTCATCAAGTATGGAGAAACCAAGATAATAGGTATATAATAGACAATGTAGTTACCACAAAGAATGATGTCAGGAACAGTAATGAAAAGAAAATCCATAAACGAGCCCAGAATTGTGTGCATTATTGTATGTAAATATAAAACACGTTCAATCTTTTCTTTCAGGTTGTAAGGTCCTTGAAGATAAGATCCAGGTCTGATTAATTTTGGCCTTGTCCATTGTGCTATGTTTTTTGGTAATTTTATATTTTGTAGACATTCAATTCAATTTATCAATTTTAAGTTTCCTTTCCTTTTATAAAATTTTTTATTCATGCTTTATGTAGGTACATAGTAGTTATATATCTTTGTGGAATACATGAGCTATTCTGATGCAGGCATGCGATGCATAATAATTGCGTCATGGAAAATAGGCTATCCATCCCCTCAAGCATTTATTCTTTGTTACAAATAACTAAGTTATACTCATATTTTTAAAATGTATATGTTGACTATAGTTACTGTGCTGTACTATAAAATACTAGATCTTATCTATTTTTTGTACCCATCAACTATACCCACTTGCCTACCACCTCCCACTACCCTTCCTAACCTCTGAAAATCATTCTTCTACTCTCTATCTCCATGAGTTTAATTGTTTTGATTTTTGCATCCCACAAATAAGTAAGAATACATGATTTATCTCTCTGTGCCTGGCTTATTTCACTGAACATAATTACCTCCAGTTCCATCCATGTTGCTGCAAATAACAGGATGTCATTCTTTTTTATGGCTAAATGGTACCTTATTGCGTGTAAGCACCACATTTTCTTTATTCATTCATCTGTTAATGGACACTAGGTTGCTTCCAAATCTTGGCTGCTGTGAACAGTGGTGCAACAAACATGGGAGTGCAGATATCTCTTCAATATACTGATTTCTCTTCTTTGGGGTATATACCCTGCAGTGGGATTGCTGGATCGTATAGTAGTTCTGTTTTCACTTTTTGAGGAACCTCAAAACTGTTCTCCATAATGACTGTACTAATTTGCATTCCTACCAAGAGTGTATGAAGGTTCCCTTTTCTCCACATCCTCACCAGCATTTGTTATTGTCTGTCTTTTGGATAAAAGCCATTTTAACTGAGGTGAAATGATACCTCATTGCATTTCTCTGATGATAAATGATGAGATCTTTTTCATATGCCTGTTTGCCATTTGTATGTCTTCTTTGGAGACATGTCTTTAAATTTTCTGCCCATTATTTTACTGTATTACCAATTTTGTTCCTATAGAGATGTTTGAGCTCCTTATATATTCTGGTTATTAATCCCTTGTCAGATGAGTAGCTTGCAAATATTTTTTCCCATCCTGTGGGTTGTCTCTTCACTTTGTTAACTGTTTCCATCACCATGCAAAACATTGTTGATATGATCCCATTTGTCCATTTTGGCTTCCATTGCCTGTACTTGTAGGAAATTACTCAGGACATTTTTGACCAAATAACTGTCCTGGAGAATTTCTCCAATGTTTTCTTGCAGTAATTTCAAAGTTAATCAATTTTAATTTTATTGTTTTATATGGGGAGGACAGGGGTATTATTTCATTCTTTTGCATATGGATTTAATGAAGAGAATGTTTTTTTTCCCAATGTATATTCCTGGCAACACTGTTAAAAATTAGTTCACTGTAGATGTATGAACTTGTTTCTGGGTTCTCTATTCTGTTCCATTCCTCTATGTGTCATTTTTATGCCAGTACCATGCTGTTTTGGTTATTAAAGCTCTGTAATATAATTTGAAGTCAGGTAATGTGATTTCTCCAGTTTCATTTTCTTTCTTTCTTTTAAGATGGAATCTTGCTCTGTCACTAGGCTGGAGTTCAGTAGTGTGATCTCGGCTCACTGCAACCTCCGCCTCCCAGGTTCAAGCAATTTCCCTGCCTCAGCCACCCGAGTAGCTGGGATTACAGGCATACATCACCACACTCGGCTAACTTTTTGTCTTTTAGTAGAGACAGGGTTTCACCATGTTGCCCAGGATAGTCTCGATCTCCTGACCTCATGAGCTGCCTGCCTTGGCCTCCCAAAGTGCTGAGATTACAGGCAGTTTCATTCTTTTTGCTCAGGATAGCTTTGGCTATTCTGGGTCTTTTGTGGCTTCATATAAATATTAGGATTTTTTTTTCTATTTCTGTTAAGAATATCATGATAATTTGATAGTGATTGCACTGAATCTGTAGATTGCTTTGGTAGTATAGACATTTTAACTCTATTGATTCTTTCAATCTATGAACATGGAATATCTATCCATTTTTTTGTGTCTTCTTCAATTTCTTGCATCAGAGGTTTATAGTTTTACTATAAAACATTCACTTTTTTGCTTAAGTGAACTCCCAGGTATTTAGTTTCGTTTGTGGCTATTGTAAATGTTATTGCTTTCTCGATTTCTTTTTCAGATTGTTCACTTTGGCATATTAAAAATGCTGATTTTTGTATGTTGATTTTGTATCTTGTAACCTTACTGAATTTATTTTTAACACTAATGGTTTTTTGGTACAGTCTTTAGGTTTTTTCAAATGTAAGATCATATCTTCTGCCAACAAGGATATTTTAATATCTTTCTTTCTAATTTTCATGCTCTTTCTTTCTTTCTTTTGTCTGATTACTCTAGCTAGGACTGCAAAAAGTGTTTGATATCAGTGGTAAAAGTGAACATTCTTGTCATGCCCAAATCTTACAGGAAAGGCTTTCACTTTTTCCCCATTCAGTATGATACTAGCTGTTCATATGTTGTATACGGTGTTTATTATGTTATGTTCCTTCTAAATCCAGTTTTTTGAGGATTTTTATCATGAAGGGATGTTTAATTTTATCGAATGATTTTCACCATCAATTGAAATGATCATATGGTTTTTGTTCTTCATTTGGTTGACATAATGTATTACACCCATTGATTTGCATCTATCGAACCATCCTTGTGTCCCTGGGATAAATCCCACTTGGTCTTGATGAATGAACTTTCTAACATATTGTTAAATTCAATTTTCTTGTATTTTGTTAAGGATTTTCACAACAATTTCATCAGAGAGAGGCCTGTAGTTTTCTTTTTTTGATATGTCTTTATCTGATTTTGTTATCAGGGTATTACTAGCCTCATGGAAACATTTGGAAGTATTCCCTCCTCCTTTGTTTTTTGGAATACTTTGAATAAGACTGGCATCAGTTATTTAAATAATTGATAAAATTCAGCATAGAAGCCATCAGGTCACAGGCTTTTGTTTGCTAGGAGACTTTTCTAATATGGCTTTGGTCTCTTGTTATTAGTCTGCTCATGTTTGAATTTCTTCATGATTCAATCTTGGGAGGTTACATGTGTCTAGAAATTTACTGATTTTCTCTAGATTTTCCTATTTATTGGCATGTACTTGCTCATGTAATTTTTTTTTTCTAGTCACTAATGATCCTTTGAATTTCTGATCGGTTGGAATGTATTAGTTATAATGTCCTGATTTTCATCTCTGATTTTACATATTTGAGTCTTCTCCTTTTTGTCTTCATTAGTCTGGCAAAGGTTAGTCATTTTTTATTGCTTAAAAAAATCAACTGTGTTTTGTTGATCTTTTATATTGTTTTCTTCATTTCAAATTCATTTATTTCTGTTCTAATATTTATATTTTTCCCTTCACTCATTTTGGATTCAGTTTGCTCTTACTTTTCTAGTTCTTTAAGAAGCATCATTAGGTTATTTATTTGCTGTTTTCTTCTTTTTTGATGTAGGCACTTAGAGCTAAACATGTGTCCCTTAGTACTACTTCTGCTATATCCCATGGGTTTTGGTATGTGTGTTTCCATTATCATTTGTTTCAAGACATTTTTCTATTTCCTTTTAAATTTCTTCATTGACTCACTGGTAATTCAGGAGCATGTTGTTTAATTTTCATGTGTTTGTATAGTTTCCAAAATTCCTTTTGTTATTGATTTCTAGTTTTACTTCATTATGGTAAAAAAAGATGCTTGATATAAATTTCAATATTTTTAGTGTTTTGTAACCTAACATATGGTCTGTTCTTAAAATTATCCATGTGCTTGAGCAGAAATCTGTGTATTCTGCAGCCTTTGGATGAAATGCTGTGTAAGTATCTCCAATTGGTCTATAGTGCAGATTAAGTCTGATGTTTCTGTGTTTTCTGTCTTGGAGATCTGTCCAATGCTAAAAGTGAAGTGCAAAAGCCTCCAGGTACTATCATATTGAGTTCTAACTCTCTGTTTAGCTCTAATAATGTTTGCTTTATGTATTTGGTATTCCTGTATTGGGTGCGTATGTATTTATAATTGTTGTATCCTCTTGCTAAATTGACTCCTTTATCATCATACAATGTCCTTTTTTGTTTCTTTTACAGTTTTTGTCTTGAAATTTATTTTGTAGCTACTCCTGTGCTTTTTTGGTTTCCATTGGTATGTAATATATTTTTCCATACCTTTACTTTCATTATATGTGTATCTTTATAGGTGAAATGTGTTTCTTGCAGGCAAAAGGTCATTGGGCCTTGTTTTTTCATCCATTCAGCCACTCTATGTCTTTTGACTAGAGAGTTCAGTCCATTTGTATTCAATGTTATTACAGATATGCAGAGATTTACTCCTGAAATTTTGTATTTTTTTTTTCTGGTTGTTTTGTGGTCTTTTCCTTCTTTCCATCCTTCCTGCCTTCCTCTTAGTGAAGGTGATTTTCTCTGGTGATATGACTTAATTTCTTAATTTTTATTTTTTGTGTTTTCCTTGCATGTATTTTAAACTGATAACAAGTTAACACCAATTGCAATAACAAACAGGCAAAAAGAAAACTAATAAAAACTCTACACTTTAACTTCATTCCCTCACTTTGAAAATTTTTGTTGTTTCCCTTTGTATCTTATTGTATTGTCTATATCTTGAAAAGCTGTTGTAGTTATTTCTGATTGATCATTTAGTCTTTCTACTTAAGAATATGAAGTTTACATATCACAATTACACTGTTATAACATTCTGCATTTTCTTCTGTGTGCTTACTGTTACCAGTGAGTTTTGCACCTCTATATGATTTCTTTTTGCCGGTTAACATCCTTTTCTTTCAGACTGAAGAAATATCTTTAGCATTTTTTGTAGGATAGGTCTGGTCTATATAAGATACCTCAACTTTTGTTTGTCTGGTAAGGTATTTATTTCTCCTTCATGCTTGAAGGATATTTTCACAGGATATATTATTCTAAGATAAAAGGTTTCCTCCCTTCCCTTCAGCACTTTAAGTATGTCATACCATTCTCTCCTGGCCTGTCAGGTTTCCACTAAAAACTTGGCTGCCAAATGTATTAAAACTATACTGTATGTAATTGATTTTTTGTTTTTTGTTTTTTGTTGTTTTGGTTTGTTTTCTCCTTCTGCTGTTAGGATCCTTAATTTATCCTTGTCCTTTGAGAATTTGATTATTAGATGCCTTAAGGTAGTCTTCTTTGGATTATATCTGTTTCATGTTCCACAACATTTTGTACTTGAATGTAGTTATCTTTCTCTAGGTTTCGGAAGTTCTCTATTATTATCCCTTTGAATAAACTTTCTATCCTCTAATAATAGAGAACTTTCTTTTTCTACCTACTCTGCAAGGTCAAGAACTCTTCAATTTGCCCTTTTGAGGCTATTTTCTTGATCTTGTAGGCATGTTTCATTCTTTTTTATTTTTTTCTCTTTTGTCTCTTCTGACTGTATATTTTCAAATGACTTGTTTTCAAGCTAACTAATTCTTCTGTTTGATCAGTTCTGCTATTATACTATATTGATACATCCTTTACTATGTTTATTGCATTTTTCAACATTAGAGTTTCTGCTTGATTTTTTAAATTTCAATCTCTTTGTTAAATTTATCTGATAGAATTCTGAATTTTCTTCATATTATCTTGAATTTCTTTGAATTTCCTCAAAACAGCTATTTTGAATTTTCTTTCTGAAAAATCATATGTCTTTGTTTCTCCTGGATTGGCCCTTTGTTCTTATTTAGCTTGTTTGGTGCAGTCATGTTTTCCTGAATGATCTTGATGCTTGTAGATGTTTGTCAGCGTCTGGGCATTGAAAAGTTAGATACTTATCATATTCTTTACAATCTGGGCTTGTTTGTGCCCATCCTTCTTGGGAAGACTTTCCAAGTATTTTAAGGGACTTGGACTGCAAGCCCAATGTTGCTGTGTTCTTTTCAGACTCTAGAGGTACCACTTTGATGATCTTGAATACAATCCAGAAAATTTCTCTGGATTATCAAGCAGAGACTCTTACTCTTTTCCCTTACTTTCTATCAAACATATAGAGTCTCTCTCTCTGTGCCGAACCACCTGGAACTGGGCAGGCACCCATGTGGCCACTACCACTATGACTGTACTGGGTCAGACATGGAGGCAGCAGAGCAGTGGGTCTCACCCATAGCCCACTATAACCACTATCTGGCTACCTCCTGTCTTCACTGAAGGCCCTAGGTCTCTACAATCAGCAGGTGCTGAAACTAGTTAGGTTTTTGTCCTTCCTTTTAGGATAGGAAATTCCCACAGGCCACAGATGGGTCCAGAGATGCTGTCAGGGAGCCAGGAATTAGAGTCAAAAATCCTAGAAATGTGCCTTATATTGTCTTCTACTGCAGTTGATAGGCATTCAAACCACAGGACAAAGTCCTTCCTACTATATCCTACCCTTTTCATAGGCAGAGGAGCCTCCCCTTATGGCCACCACCACCACACAAGATGGGGTTTCTGCCAGTCCACAACTAAGATTCACTTAAAGCCCAAAGGCTCTTCAGTTAGCTTATCCTGATGCTGCCAGGACTGAGATTCATGCTTCAGGGTAATAGGTTCTGCTCTGGCCCAGGGAAGGTCACAGAATGGTTTCCTGGACTTAGAAACCCCAAGAACCTACTTGTTGCCCTACCCACTGTGGCTGAACTGGGACCTAAGGTACAAGACAAAATTCCCTTTATATTTCCCTCTGCTTTTCTCAAATGGAAGGAGTCTTTCACCCTAGACACAACAGCTGGGAATGTGTTAGGTCACACCTATTGTCAGCATCTTCCTTCTAGCTGTTTGAAACTATATATTACAGTTAAAGAAAAGTGTTTGAGATGATGAACATGTTAATTATACTGATCTGATCACTATATAGAATATGTATCAAAACATTACTATGTACTCCATATATATGAGCAATTATTATATGTCAGTCTAAAAACTAAAATTAAAAACTTTTAAAAAGAAAATCAAAAAGATCATGAAATAAAACACTGATTAAAATTCTAAATATGGACCAATAATAAATATTTTGCTTTATGTCATCTCTAAAATTAAGCAATATGAAGAATGCTTATATTGCCTTCATAAATATTACTTGCAAATATTGTTGTGAATATAGATTTTGATGAGAACTATTTTATAAGTTCACCAATATAAGTAATTCGTTAGTAAAGCAATATAGATCTTAAAAGCTTATGTGTTTTTAATTGTTATAGCATTACATTTCACTCTCAAAGATACCCAGTTTTTATGATAAATTATGTGGTTGTGAGATGAGTTCTGCAGATGGGTGGTAGCGGTGATGCTTGCAAAAAAAAAAAAAAATTATGTGGTTGTCAGAGTCACAGTTGTTTGTTTAGGGACTACTCTATGACTCCTCTTGGTTCACAATGCACTTCTGAACAATGTTCTGAAATTCAAATAAAGGAATGCCTAACATAGATGTTTTGTGCTAGAGCCTCAGCAAATTTTTAGAACTGAGAGACATATTAAAGATTACGTAATTCAAACTTCATATTTTGTGTTTGAGAATGTTCAACCCAAGTGCATAAAATTTGAGAGCTAAACGTAGCAGAGGTAGGCCTGGAATCCCAACCTCCTAACAATCACTCCAGTGTTCTTTCTACCACGCAGTGCTTCAGGTACGAGCCTTCTACTAAGGTAGTCCCACAAAGTTATGGTCATTTCCAACTAATGTGGATTACATTTTGCTATTATGCTCTTTGTTGGTTTTAATTTATAAATTTACAAGGTAAAATTACATTTTTCTACCAACTTGTTTCTTCCTAAGCATTTTTCCATTTATTGTCCTGATAAAAAAACAATTCAATATGATTTTCTGGGTTTATTTTTATTTATTTTGATTTAGATCACTCTGAATTTTTCTAACTTTAAAATTCTATGAAAATAACAATTTGAGGTCTTAATATTCAATTTGTGGTTTAAACGCTGACATTAGGGAATAAATAGTTCTTATTTATCTCAAGACTACTATTATGATGTAATTTCCTTTTTTCAAAACATAAAAAACTCAAGCTTTTACTGATTTATAGAGGATGAACTCATGCTTGTATTTCAAGAGGAAAAATAACCACTAATTTAAAAAGCAAATTGTCCTCAGTTGTATTATCTTCCACTGTGCCTGGGTAGGGATTCAAAACTATGCTCCTATTTTCTGCTGGAAAATCTACTTGAGATATTTTTAAAATTATCTCCCAAGTTATGAGGGGAAAAAGAAACCAAACTCTAGAATCCTTTGTGCATGTGTTAATGGAAACTGATACTTTCTGGCTATCCTTTCACAGATCATTTGAAACTTTTTACTTTGATTAGAAAGAGAAAAATATGAGTTTCCAAGAAAAGATGAAAAGTTTCCTTCAGAATATGTGTTTACAACAATCATCATTATACTCTTGGAAAATTATTCATAGAACGCGTCAAAAGAAAGAGATTTTCCCACCACCACAAATTTTAAAAATAGATACAATATCAACAAATTATATATGCAAATCTGTGTATATATAGTCAATATGCATTATTCCCAGATTCCATATTTGCTAATTCACTCACTAAAATGCATTTTAACTGCAAAATCAATACTATGGGCACTTTTACAGTTATTCACAGATATGTGTAGAGTGGCAAAAAAAAAAGTCTGTCTCTGAAACACTCACATTACCACAAATGTGATATTTTCCCACACATATGTATACACACACACACACACACACACACACACATGGGTGTGTATAGATATATATACATATATACACAAACATGTACATATATATATAATATATGTAACTAAATAGAAACACTCATAAAACAAGGTTTTAGATCATGAATTAGTTGATAAAAGTATCGCAACAAGAGGCTTATGGGAACCTAACCCTATATTTCTCCTAGAAGCAACAGTTCAGTGTTTATTAATTGAGGGTATATGGTAATTTTGTAGAGCGTAACTATCATAAGTAACAAGAATTGAGTTCATTCATGTATACAAATAGATATATATACAAACACTTGTTTAAAACAAAACCTACAATTTGGAAGATGAGATTTAAAAAACATTATTTATGATATATTTCTTGTCTCACTATATTCTCAAACTTTAGTGTTCCATTTAGAGCTCATGGCTGGAAATAAGGTGAGAAATTGAAATACAGTCATTTTCTTCCTTTCATTCTTTCACCTCTAGTTTCTTGAGAATCCTAGCAAACAACTCTGCAGAAATACAGTTCCCAAGATCTGAGCCCCATCTGATTTCCCTGTCAAAGCTGAAAGAGGTCAGAAGTTTGCTCACATGGACACCCTTCCCACTCATCAGGCTACAGAACAGATCCTCCAAAAACCAAGAACCTCATTTACCCTCATCATAGACATGAACATGCAAAATCCTCTTTATGTTTCCAAAAAGAGAATATAGCCTCAGCACAGTGTTTTTGAATAGAAAAGTATTATTCCCAAAATTCAAATTAGAAGACATCAGCTCCAACTCAATGCCAAAGGGGAAAAAAAGTTTTGCTAAGGACAGAGTGTTTTCTTAATCGTTAAGGGAAAGACATCATTTGTAGAAATTAGAGTCCATCTGGCTAAAGTAAAAAATCAAATGAAAATACTGAATTGACATTTTCCAAATAGTTAAAATAATCCTACACATTTTGAGCAACAAGTTTGAAGAAACATGTTTTAATTCACATTCAGGTTCAGGTCATAGTATTAAAAATCACCCATGTTATGGCTTTGGATGTGTGAGAGAGAATGGTCCCAATACACTATTCAATGAAAACATCTCTTTCTTGACCTGTCTCTGTTTATGGTACCACTCTGCCTGGCAAAGGTGAACAATCTACAACACCGTCTCACTGGGTCAACAAAACAGTCATTGAAGTACAAGCTCATATTGACGGTGAGGACACTGAACCTATTACATTTCCTGCATAACTTTAATGTACTATAGTATGTATATTTCTACACTGATATTGGAATATTCTAACATAAATATTCTAGAACATGGAAGCTGTTTAACTTTTTACAAAATACAAATGTAAATGCATGGAAGCTGAAAAATAACAGTATACTACAAAAAGGATAATTAATTAGAATTACCACAACATCCTACTCTTCTGCATGAATTCCCAAGACACTGAGAATAAAGTCTGTAGAATCTTCCATAGCCCCCCAGGCCCTATTTAACCTGCCTCCAATTACCTCTCCAGCCACATCTCCTGCCTCTCTCTCCCTCCTGTGATACTTAAGTCATGTTGTCCTTACTTATGTTCCTTGAATAGTCAACTCTGTCTCTGTCTTACTCTTCGCACTTTCTCCTCACTCTCCTTGTAACGTTAGTTCCATGTCCTCACATTGCTTATACACTCTTGTCTTTCAGCTCTCAATTCAAAACTCACTTCCTTATTGACTATTACTTCCAAATTAAATTCAGCATCCTGAAACCCTGTTACAATACTTCATTTTACTTTCTTCATAGTCTTAACTCTACCTAAAAATCACCTACCACTTATTGGTTCATGTATATTTTGCCTGTTTATCACCCTGGAATATGAATTGAAATATTATTTATTTATTCTCCACTATTTGTTGAATACTATTTTTCTATAAAACTGCCTGGAACATAACAGAGCTCATTATATTTGTTGGAAAAAACAAGTAATTCGTAACATTTATATGCAAACTATAGACTCTCAGAGGAGATTAAATATCATATCTGGATGGTGGGATAAATTGAAAATCTGTTGAAAAATCTTCAAAATTATTTTCTTTATATGGAAGCTTTGTCCATACAATGTACCAAAGAGATTTATTGTTTGTTTTTTGAAATTTTTGTCAAATTGCCAGTACAAATCAGACCTCCAAAAAGCTCTGCAAGAACTTCCCAGGGCCAAAAAAGCAGCAAAGCTTTCCTCAAAATAATACAAACATGCCTCCTTGAGTCATCTGTAGGCATATGCCTGTTCAGGCACCGAAGGCCTAAGTTATGGAATACATTGTTAACTACTGAACCACTGAAACAGGTTAAACTAGAAATAATCACAAAAATCCCAACTCCCATTGTCAAAGGATCAAAGAGAATTGGAAACATGGTAGTAAGAGATCAGATAAGGACAAGCAGTGTTATCTTTTATCTCTTAAATATCTTTTATCTCTTCTTAAATATATGTCCCATGTTGTAATCTCTGACCTCAACTCCATCCTATGTTTGAAGATATCTAAGGAACATCCCGTCTAAGATAACATGAAGTCATTTAGGTTTCAACATGTCTACAGTCAGATTTATCCTTCTCCAAAAAATGATTCCCCTCAGAGACCAGAAAATGTACAATCATCTTTCATGTTTCCATGTCTTCATGCCACATGCTCTCATATACCCAATTTCACCCACCCTACCTCCTTGAAATGCTTTTGGCTCTAGGCCTTATCTGAGACTAGATTCTTGCAGCCACCACCTGGCTTAGATCCACATCATCTCATATCAAGACCATATACTCATTCCAAAGCCTGACTCTCAACCCTGACTGAGATTTGGAAAGTGGCCTTACCTGCAGAAATCCATCATCACCTTTATTCTCAGAATTGTTTATCTGTAAAAACAGCTTAGAGAAGGAAGCAAAATGAGAGAAGAGTCTAAGAGACTTGTTTTGGTGCTGCACATGCATAACATTTTAATTAAAATCAGTGGGGTAGGGGTAGAAATCCATTATCCAACTTAAAAAGTAAGTTGAAGGGCTGAAGAACATTATTGGGGAGGAGGGCTAAAGCTCACCCAGTTCACACCTTGCTGTCACTGATACTTATGGCACATTTTACTTTGTTTCTATACATACTGGCCATAGTTTCTTATTTGTGCAATGTATAGCATAGTGTGTGGATAGCATGAGGGGATTTAGATTACAGGATTAAGATAAAAACCACAGCTCTTAACTATTTTCCAAATACTTGTTACTACAATACATCATCTTATTCAAATTTAAACACAAGGACCCATGATGGCATGTATCTCTACATTTTTCCTAAAATAAAACTAATATGGCTACCAAAACCCTAGAGTATGACTAAATTATAATTTAAAAAATTGTTTTTAATTTAATAAATATTGCCCAAAAAAATTTAGTAAATTTTTTCATACAAAAAATATTTTCAAACGTACTCAATAAAGTAATTATTTGTTGAGGAATCTTGATATTTTAAGAAAATATCACAACCAAATTCAAACTTACGGTTAATTCTTCAATGACAAAAATTTGAACCTTAATGAAAGCATACGCTTTAAAAGAAAGTACAAGAGGTTGTTAACAGTTGTGATCAAACCATTCTTAACAGTGGTCCCTGTGACACACTAGCTTAACTGGCAAGAGTAGAGCCGACTAGCCTGACATTTAAGCTCACCACACGTGGGACAGTTAGTTCCAGTTTGCTTCATGACCACAAATTATATACCTTACTCTTGTCTACCAATTAAAGTGTATGACTTTGGTTGTGAGAATGGCCAAATAAAAGAATGTGGCTGTCTTGTGACAACATGTCTACTGGGAAAAACCACCTCAAACTCTCTGCCTTGCTACTGATGAATCAATAGTGTCACTGATACATAAATGAAGAAAGCATTTTAACACATTATTCTAAATGAGTCTCCAATTGTTTCATGTTAATTTCAGAAAGATTTTATATTTTATATTACATTATAAAAATAATTAAAAATTATATATAATTATATTATGAAATATAAAGCTGTATTTTAAATTTTATATTTTTGAGAGCCCATGGAAATATACATACTAAAATTTAATTTTACTGCTTTCCTAATACATCTTCTTCTTATTTACAATGACAATTTCAGATTGGTTTCTGTCGATGAGGGTAAACAGAGAAATAAAGTAGTTGTGTGCATTTGCAAGATGCTCGTGTTTCTTGAGAGTAGTCCCTCAGGATCATTTTTGATAATATATTGCATCAGCAAAGCAGAAGTAATCTGCACTCAAAGATTTTATATAATAACTATCAAAACCATAGATAACAAAGAAATAATGGCAAGATATACTTTCTATCTGTATAACTAGATAACATCCCTCCATATTTTAATCTCCTCTGGTACAATGAAAGAAAAGAAAGGTAACAAGGCTGGAATTGGTGGTCCCTACATACATATTCCACTATATCATCTAATAATCTCTTAGTGATTTTTAGTTTATTATTTAATTTATCTATCTATAATAAATCCCTGTATTTCACTACTATTGCCATGAGGATGTCATATGTTAGCTTCTGGTAATTTTGAGTCTTGCCTTTCTGGTGGCACTTAGGATATTATTTCCTAGAATATTAAGCTTATCCCACTTCATCCTTTCTGTTTGTCTCTATATCATAAACTTCTTAAAATACCATAGTTTGTAAACTTACTATAGATTTTTAAAAGCATAATCAATAACCACAAGCTTACTACATATTTTTGTGTCCAAGTAAACTTCCATGTAAATGTATATATAGTGTATTTAATATAAATGACAGGTATGAGAAAGAATGTTGTATGCAAAGAAAGAATACTAGTCCAGTATTCTAAAAGATCCTTACGCAGAAAGGACCTGGATAAGAAGATTCAATGTTAACAGTATTATGCCTGTAATACTAAGGCTTGGATTTCATGACAGCATCATGGACTTTGACTGCTCTCTACTGGATAGAAATATATGAGGTCTTCTCAAATGCATAAGCATTTCTCAAGAGATTGTTTTTACCTTCTTTCTCTTCTCACATTAAGAGAGCTAAAGACTCCATTTCCTTGTTGTACTTCTTTATATGTAAGGTAACTGTAAGTTATTTTCTACATTCCAAATTTCTGAACATTTTAAGATGATAGATGTACAATGATATGTTTCTTCTTAGCTTTATTTTTAAATGTGCTTTCTCCCAAATTTATTCCCAAGTCACTTCCAGCAAATAGCATTTATAATTTCTTTCAACATATATAGCAATCAGTGTTCAATCAACAATGCTCTTATATTGTTATTATTGAAAAGAAGCCCTCCATCTCTCTCTCTCACACACACACACACACACACACACACACACACACACACTCATGAGGTACTAAGAATGCTTTGATGATCATTTTGGTTTTAAAACTAACAAACCAGAATTATTGTTGAAACTAAAAAGCTAGAAATTAGGATTTCATAAATTAATTATGATGCCTCTGGGACACTACCATCATAAGAACAAGAAAGGTCACACTGCCTTCCTGATGCAGGCCATTGTTCATTACAAACACTGATGTCATAGCTGCACTCCTGTAGGGAGATTTTGAGTAGGAAATAGTTTATTTTCCTCCATCTATTAGCATTCTCGGTGCCATTAAATGAATAAAAAGTAAAGGCAGTTCTGATAGAAATAAAATTTTATCATGTAAAAAACAATGAAAACATAATACAAAATGAAAATTAATACTCAGAGCTTTCCTGAAAATAATACAAAAAATAAGGCTTTTCCAGACATTTCTGAGACATATGTTCTTTTTCTAATATTCAGGATAAAAAAGTATATATAAAATATTATCTGAATTAAAAGAAGAGTCTTCAACTGAGATATATCTATGTCTGTGGTACCTGAGGCTTTCTAAAAAATTTCCATGCAAGGATGATATTAAGGAAGTTTATTTCTGGTATCTCAACCTTTAAATATTCATTTTTCCTACATATTTATCTGTCTGAGACTCCAGGAGCCTCCTTTTATAATATAATGAACTTTTCCCCTATTGTTGTCAACAGCCAGATTAGAAAACCTCACAATTCATGTGGCAACAACAGAAAGGTTTTGCCTCAGATAGTTAGGAATCAGCATGAGAATGAATGCTGACATAAGATGTTGCTGAAGATTGCCTTTCCTCAAAAAACTGCTGTAAAGGGCTCCAGTTGGTACCAATTCAAGCTGAGAACTCAGGGTAGAGCCCCCTGCCTCAAATCTACCCCTGAGTAACTCTGTGGAGAACCAGTAGTGTTTTGTTATACTATATGTATATGTACGTGTGTGTGTGTGTGTGTGTGTATATATATGTGTGTGTGTATATATATATATGTGTGTGTGTGTGTGTGTGTGTGTATATATATATATATATATATGTTCCTAGCTTTATTCTAAAATGTACTTTCTCCCAAATTTATCGCCAAGTCACTTCTAGCAAATGGAAAACATATGAAATACCATATGTACATATACTCACATATATACATGTATACATATATATACATGTGTGTACATGTATTGAAAGTATATATTTAGAATAAATGATTCAAAGTAGAAGGCTTAATTTTACTTTTAGTAGATGTTGTTAAACTTGCCTTTTGTAGATGATGTACCACTTTATATTCTCAAGAAAACCGAAGAAATATGTGTAAGATGTTTCTCCCACCTTGTGTTATTGAAGGTGGAAGAAACATCTTTCTTATAAACCAATAGGTGAAAACGCCAATCCTATCATTAATTTTCATTTCTTCAAATTATAAAATGAAGCGTCTTTTCATGTGTTTAAGAGGCAGGGCAGGTGTGGTGGCTTGTGCCTATAATCCCAGGACTTTGGGAGGCTGAGGCAGGAGCTCAAGACCAGCCTGCACAACATGGCAAAACTCTATCTCTACAAAAAACACAAAATAATTATCAAGGCATTGTGGTGCATGCCTGTAGTTCCAGCTCTTTAGGAGGCTGAATTGAAAGGACTACTTGAGCCAGGAGCCTGAGGCTGCAGTGGGCTAAGATTCTGCTGCTGCATTCCATTCTAGGCAACAGAGCAAAACCCTACCACTAAATAAATAAATAAATATATATATTAAAGAGAGCCAATTCTTTCATGAAATTTTATGTTTTTTTTCTGCTAAGTTCTATTTTATTCCAAAAATCTGTCTCCTCATATACTATGTTAATTTGTATCACTTTATACTATATTTTATTTTCTTGTAAGGCTAGTCTCTCTTCTTTTTCAGAAATTTTTCAATATTTTTGCATGTTATTTCCATATATTAATTTTATAATTTGCATCATGGTTTAAAAAACAATTCTATTGGTGTTTAGTTCAGTTAAGAAAACTTTGGACTTAAAGTGACAAAAAAGCATTTGGGGTGCTTAAATAAAAAGTTGTCTACTTTTCTTTCTGTCTGGAAGTACCTAGCAGCTGGCTTTGGTTCAACAGCTCAGAGATGTTCGGCCAAGGTCTCTATGAGTCTCTTGGCTTGTTCCTCATGCATACAACATGACGCCACCTCACAGGCATCTTATCCGACTTCCACTTAAATATCATTAGCAGAAAAGTGTCAGATGGTCACATCCAACTTCCGAGAGAGTAGAAAAGGGATATTTAGCTTTCCTAGAACCCATAATGTACACAACCAAAATAGAAGGCGTTTGAGAATGGAGTTGGGTGGATAACCAATATCCATTTCTGTGTGAAAAAGACAATCTTTTAAATGTGTAAGTTTTTAGAGAGAAGTAACATACATATGACGTGCAGATATTTATGTCCAACTACAAGATATGACTTCTATTTATTCAGGTCCGATTTTTTATCCCTGAGAAAAGTTTCAAAGAGGTTTTGCATATTTCTTGTTAAGTTTGTTCTAGAAGTATTTACATTATTATTGTAAATGGAAGGTTTAGTTGTATTTTGTAACTCATTGATGTTTGTAGACAGAAAATCTGTTAATTTTTCATGTATTATTTTTTGCCCTAGCAATTTAGTAAATTGTCTTATTTGTATAATCATTCAATGGATTCTCTGGGGTTTTGTATGGATATAATCATGTAATTTGCAAATCAGATACTTTTCCCTCCTTTATAATTGTTAAACTTTTTTCCTTGTCCGATTATACTGGATAGTAACTCCCTAACATTATTAAACAACAGATGCTGTATTAGTGAAGGTATAGGCTAAACTACTATAAAAGAAAGTTACAAAAATATAGTAATTTAAGTAAGAGAGCAATTTATTTCTCATCATGTAGAAATCCAAAGTAAGTGACCTAGGACTGGGTGATTCTCAATGTATAGCTTCTATCTCTTTTTCCAAAGGGGCTCCTGTGTTTGTTAACGTGTCCTAACTAACAGCAAGAAAGAGGAAAGAATGCCCAAAACAAGTACGTTTATCTTCTTCAAGGAGATTTTCTGGAGATTGCACACATGACTCCACTTACAACTCATTGTGCAAAACTTAAGTCACATGGCCACAGCCACACTTAGCAGTGAAGCTGGAAAATATAGACTAGCTCAGCAACCATCTATTACTAAATGGGAGAAGGAGTCAACAGATGCAATACAGTTAGCATAAACAACACCAATGTAGTTTATATACACCATAGAATACTATTCAACCACAAAAAGGAATGAAATAACGTATTTTTTAGCAACTTGGATGGAGCCAGAGGCCCTTATTCTAAGAGAAGTAACTCAGAAATGGAAAAGCAAGTGCCGTGTGTTCTCACTTATAAGGGGGAGTTAAGCTATGGATACACACAGACATACAGAGTGATATAGTGGACTTTGAAGACTCAGAAGTGGGAGAATGGGATGAGGGTATAGGATAAAAATCTACATATTGGGTATAACACACACTACTTGCATGACAGGTACACTAAAATCTCAAAATTTGCCACTATGTAATTCATCCATTTAACCAAAAACCACTTGTACCCCAAAAGCTATTGCAAAATAAAATTTTTTACGATAATTTATCCCAATCTAGGGGAAAGTTAAATAGGAAGGGTAGGAGGCAGCACAGCTCTGAGTTCATGAAGTGGCAGGTACCAGGACCAGCTCTGGTGGATATCTCTTGGGCTTGCCAACACCACACAGCTGTCTATATGTATGCACTGACAGGACTGGCACCCGCTCACAGAGATATGCTTATGGCTTAGGCCATGAGAGTCTCATTACTTTGGGTGATGTTGAGGATTGGCTTCTCCAAAGCATTGCTTTGACAGACTCCACAGTGGAGTAAGAGTCCAAGCAGAGGACCTAGTGTATGGCCCTCCTACCCTACCCCACACCAAAGAAGAAAATCTGAGATATTTTGTATGATTATTAGTAGTACTGAATTAAAAATCAGAAGAAACATGAGATGGCATAATCCCCACCCCCCACATTATATTCTTCTTGATAGTTATCTCTCAGGTCAATACAGTTTACCTCACAGTCATAAATTTCTAGAAGAATAATTTCTCTGCAGGTATCTTCACCTCTTCTATTTACCTCATATGCAACAATATAAACTATTATACAAGACTATTTATTTTTTTAATGATGGAGTCTTACTCTGTCACCCAGGCTGAACTTCAGTGGTACCTAGGTTGGAGTGTAGTGGCATGATGTCAGCTCACTGCAACCTCCGCCTCTCGGATTCAAGTGATTCTCCTACCTCAGCCTCTTGAATAGCTGGGATTACAGGTGTGCACCACCATGCCTGGGTAATTTTTGTATTTTTAGTAGAGAACAGGTTTCACTGTGTTGGTTCAGGCTGGTCTTGAACTCCTGACCACGTGATCAGCCTGCCTTGGCCTCCCAAAGTGCTGGGATTACAGTGGTGAACCACCTTGCCTGGCTGACTATTCCTCTTTACTTCAGACCCATTGGTGCTAACATGTTTTTCAAAACATGGGCAGGCAATGGAATTCAACAAGCTTGTATCAAATATGAACTATGTAGAGACTAACAGATGATCCTTGAGATGGGGTGGCAAAAAGCTTAAATCTAGTCTATGGATAATGTGTGTACAAATTATCCTAAAATAAGGTAATATGTGACAAGAATCACAGGAGAGCCAAACAAAAATGCTACAGAAGAGTGGAAGGAGAGTCCATTTCCATCAAGATGATCAAAGAAATCTTAGTAAATGACTTAGTAATTGGGCTGTCCCTATCTGGTCAATAGGTCTGTGGTAGCTGGAGAAAGGAGGCACAGGGAAAGAATACATAAGAAAGAAAGACTGGGAGATGAGAAGGACATTAAATTATCAAGCAGTTTGGTTTATTTGGAGCATGGGGAAACAGCTGAGCTTTAAGTAAGCAAATTCAGATGGAAAGAGATCAAAGAGATTTGATGGCTCATACAAGGAATTTTGAATCTATTCTTCAAGAAATGGAATGCACAAGATTGATAATCTCTGTAGAATACAAAAGAGGATTAAGATCTGAAGCACAGAAGCTCTGAACTCTGAATGTGTGACTATTAGGAGAGCAGATAGACTGCCATATGATCTCTAGCTGCACAGACTAAGTTATCCTTCACTTTGGATCTAAAATGCATAGGTGCAAATTACATTTTTCCAAAATAAAAGAGGAAGTAATTATTAGTATCTCCTCATCTGGGATGGTAGAGTTAAAAAAAGATTAGACATATAAAGCATTTAATACAATAATTGCACATAATAAAATAGTAGGTGCTCAGTAAATTTTAACTATTAATATTATTAAATTTAAAGTATTTTAAAGATAACAATTAGTTGAGTTTTTGTTGTTATACACAGTGAATTGTAAGTACTCCTCAGATTTTTTTCAACCATCCAGAATAATTATGTCATCTCTTCCCATGAGACAGCATATAAATATCAAGCAATGCATTGCATGTGTTGATATATGCAAGGGGAAAATTTGGGAGGTAGGTACATTAACCTGCTAATTTGCTAGGAAGTATTTTCTCTAGGGGGGATTGTGATTATAGGAGGCTCTCACATTCTATCACAAACATATATGAGATGTTTACATTCTTTGACAATTACCAATTAATTTCATGAAAAGAAAATAGTGAAAATTAAATATATAACAAAGACAAGTTTATCCTTTAGTTATTCCCCATTTTAGTAACAAGTTGTGAGCTCCAAATAATGTATATTCAGGACTATGTCCCTTTTCAGACTTGTGGTTTCTGAGGCATGCAATGATTTAGCTAGCCTTCTGTTATATGATTCTTCATGCCATCAGATCTAGAAATTACAACATAAAATGGAAGTATTAAAGACAGAGTTTGGAAAATGTTACAAATTTGGCAATATTCTTTGGACTTTTAATGCCATATGAATTTTCAAACAACTATTCAATTGTTTATCTGAAAATAAATATTATCAAGTACATAGACCTTTTCTCAGTTCCAGTAAATGAGTTAATGTTTTCCATTTTTCCAAGGATAATTTCCATGCTTTCATCCAATTGGTTAGCATTAAAAACTAATTTTGACATTGTGTCTTTATTCCTTCCACTATGTGCACATATATTTATTTTAAAGAAATATTTTGGTATTTGAACTTAAAAATCCATAGTTTAAGTTCTCTGTTAATGGTTTTATAAGTTTTTCATGCACTGCATCGATATTTGCAAAACTGCTTCAAAGGCAGTCCCTTCAACCATTATACAGTAATTCCACCTCCCTACCTTTACCCTACCCTCAAAGAAATCTTTTGTTGCAGGGAAAAAGCTAAACTTCTATAAATCTGATTTGTTTATACATTGCAAATAACCAGCTAAATATAAACTTTGCTTCTAAAAAAATTAGAATCTGAAAAATGATATACTTAATACTTAGAAAGAATTTCTTAAGCCATTTAGACCCAAAGATTTATGTGAATGTCTCTAAGACACACAGCTGTTTCATGGCAGGGTCTGAGCCAGCATGTATGTATCTTGATGCTCCCTTCTATCCTCTTCTCATTTTTATGCCCAGGAAACTTCCCCAGCTAACTTTAAATCTATTTATTCATACCATCTTTATTACTTAGCCTCTGTAATGGGCAAAGAATGCCCATCTGAACAGGCAATGCATTTGAACAGGACTCTCTTTGAAAACTGGGCTACAGAAATGGGTAAAAAAAATGCAAACTTTTGTTATCTTTATTATTGTTACTGTAACATATATCTGCTCATAAATTTTCATTATTAACCCTTAGCTGCTATTCTTCGGATATGAAATTCTCAGAGTTTATTGTTATGGTTTTAGTAGACTGTGAAAATGTGACATAGCCATTGAAATAAAAAGTCATATTGCTTTGTAAGGTCAGATAAGGGAGGAAGTAAAATGTCTCTTGTGTCTGCTTGATTTCTCTTCAAGATCAAGGTCTACTCAAAATCTGACCCCTGAAAACAAAATGATTGCTTCTATCTATATGAGTTTGATCACATTGGGGGCTAATACTTTGTTGGTTAAGATTATTATTAACTGTGAAGCAGAATTGCTTCTAGGTTGCTGATAATCTAGCTACTTGTGAAGACAAGCAAGAAAAGAGCATAGTTTGCTTTAGTCACAGCTTTTATTTCACATTTAATCATTGTGTCATTTAAATTTAAATTTAATTTGTTACATCTGACTTACACTCAAAATCTGCCATAACACTCATTTTTAATATATTAACATATCTTATGGTATACAATAAAATTTTTCTTTCCCCCAAATATCAAACTCTTATAGTGGTGGAAGAAAAAAACTTACAAGGAACTAAGTTTCCAGAATCTACAGCAAAATCAAGATAATCTTTAATCATTTTGAATATTTCTTATGTATGCAGTTCTACAAAATATATCTGAAAAGAAACTCAGATATAATTTAAGTCACTGGACACAAACCTTTACTGAGAAAAAATTGCTTATAACATACTTCTAATTTGGTTTAGAATTTTTCAGAAATTCTCTAATTCATAGTTCATATTAAATTAAATACTGTAGAATAAAAAAGTAATGTTCTTTGATAATGTAACTAAGCTAAATACTTTAAATAGCACCAAGTAAAGTATTGCTGAATATACACCTAGTAGTTTACATAAGATATTACTATATAATACACATTCTTTATTTATTATAACATTATATTAAGATGCTATCTTTCAAACTCTATGAAATTATTAACTTAGAAGCTAAATATTTGAAGGATTCTCTTACAAAATTGTATCACTTTATATATTTAAGTTAATCATTTGAAAAGCTTTTCAAAAGCTAGGAAAATGTGTTTCTTCCTACATGTATTTAGATATGAAAATTTCTGCATTGGGACATTCTTGACATACAGTAATTAGATGTATTCTTTAGATTTTCTTGACAATATGTTTTAACATATATTAAAATTCTCATTCTTTGGAAGCCATTTGCAAGGAAAAAGAATAGAAAATTTCCCAGAGGAATAAACGATTTTACCAGTTTTATTAATCACATTCAGAAATTGTTCTTTCTTGCCATTTTACATGCTGTCCACATGAATTATGGTTGTGGCAAATCAAAATAAAGCGGGAAGATGTGTAACAGCCAAAAATCTAGTAGTTGGAATATTCTTTAAAAAAGAATAAAATGAAGTAAAATGAAAAGAAAGGAAGGGAGAAAAACTTTATATTTAATATCTGTGTTTTTAATACAATTATTAATAAGGAAATACAATTATTAATAAGACTACCAGATAGTTTGATCTATGCACACTATATTGCAATATGTGTTATTTAGAAATTGTATAATGTAAGTTGTATATGCATATTAACCATAAATACTACGTGTTTGTATAAGACTGTTCTTACACTGCTATAAAGAAATATCTGAAATTGGGTAAATTATAAATAAAAGAGGTTGAATTGGCTCACAGTTCTACAGTCTGTACAGAAAGCATGGCTCTGGAGGCTTCAGGAAACTCACAACCATGACGGAAGGTAAAGGAGAAGGCGGCACGTCTTACATGTCTGGAACAGGACGAGAGAAGGGGGAGGTGCTACACACTTTTAAACAACCAGATCTCATGAGAATTCACTCACTATCACAAGAACAGCAATAGAGAAATCCACCCCCATGATCCAATCACCTCCCACCAGACCCCTCTTCTAACACTAGGGATTACAATTTGACATGAGATTTGGGTGGGGACACAAATCCAAACCATATCAATGTTTATGCAGCATTTTTCTTGGAAGTAAAATAGGGAAAAGATAGCTTTTGGATTTTATTTACCTGATGTTAATGATAAGTTGGTGGGCTTGATCTAGATTCTAAAGCAGGACTCTCCAAGTTCTTTAGGCCAAGGGGAGCACACCCAAGCAATGTGTTTTCTTGCAGTGTAAGGCTAAAAATGAAAGTCTACTATGGACCTACAGGTAAGTTGATGGCCTTCATCAGAGATATCTTTCAGTGGATTGTCAGTGTTTTGTGTTTTTCTCCACACTCCTCAAAACTGTTTTGTTTAGCAGTTACCGATTGATGCTAGGTTGGTTACACTTTCCTTCCTTCCCTCCCTCCCCTCCTCTCCCCCTCCCCTGCACCCTCCTTCCTCCTCCACTCCACTCCCCCCTCACACCTCATCCCCTTCCCCCTTTCCTTTCCCCCTCCCCCTCCCATCTCCCTCCACTTCCTCTCTCCATCCCCCTTTACCTCTCCTCTCCCTCCCCCTTTCTCTCCCCTCCTCCTTCCCCCTCCCCCTTCTCCTTCCCTCTCCCCCCTTCTCCTTCCTCTCCCCTCCCCTCCTTCTTCCCCATCCCCCTCCTCCTTCCCCTCCCATCCTCCTTCTCCCTCCCCCCTCCCCTCCCCCACCCCTCCCCTCCCTCCTCCCTCCCCTACCCTTTTCTGCACTTCCCTC